>JBBPUP010000015.1:56927-73259 GCA_038094735.1 Exsudoporus floridanus
CTAGGTCTGGCAATACATCACACTAACTCGACGGATCTATCTCATCGACTGTCCTGGCATTGTACCCACATCCGCGCACGATTCGCACACCTCAACAGTTCTCAAGGGGGTAGTGCGTGTGGAAGCCTTGCCTACGCCGTCCGAACATATACCCGCACTAATGGAGCGCGTAAAGCCGCTCTATCTCTCCCGGACTTATGATGTCCCCCTTCCCGATCCAGACGACCCAACGCAGGGATGGGACCCCGAACAGTTTTTGAATGGGCTAGCGAAGACCAAGGGCCGGCTTCTTAAAGGAGGAGAACCAGATGTGGACGGTGTTGCCAAAATCATACTTACCGATTGGGTCCGAGGTCGCATACCATTCTTCGTCCCACCGCCTGAACGACCCGAAGAACTCAACATAGCCGAGGCGAAATCGAAGGCTAAAGGAAAGGCCAAGGCAGTGGCGGAGGAAAGGGAAGAAAAGGAAGTTGTGAGTGTCAAGCAGAACCTCAACTCGATTATACAGAGGAACGCCTTTCTCGCTGAGGATATCAGACCAACAGAGGGTGGAGGCGAAGCTGGCGGAACGGCTTTATCGGAGGAAGGTTCTTCTGAGGAGGCACAAGGGATGTCGGAAGATGCTTCCGATGGTGGCGACCCGGAGCTGTCATGGAATGACGTCTTTGAAGAGGAGAGTCACTCCAATGCGGCTATGCGATCTGCTAACGGTAGGGGTCTTGTGACGCGCCATCATTATTGTTCAACGTTCGATCTCATGTTCTGGTAGGAGATATGTCTTCGGGTGAAGAGTCGCCTGCACCCGCCAAAAAAGAGTCCCGGATAAAAACCAGCAAAGTACATCACTTCTTACCTGCGTTTCTGTGACGTTCACGCCTGTTGTAGAAAAGAGCCGAAAACTTTTACACGCATGCGAATGTGAAGAACAAAAATCGTGGCACGGCAGCATTACTCAAGTCACTACCGGTTGGCAAGCGCGGCGAGGGTCGGAAGCGTCGCTGAAACATGTCGCATGGTGCTACTGTATCACTCTGGACCTCGCACTGAATACCAAGAGGCTTATAGCTATGACATATAAAATATAGAATTTATTCGCCGCGGTGGTGGCCTGATTGTTTGATGAGCCTTTCCCGTCGGGGACGGTCACAGCACACTTGCACTTTGCGCAAAAAGATAATCAGTTTCCCACGACGATTGCGCACTCCCTATAAGACTGATCGCCACGGAAATTTGGCGTCTCTGCCTTCTCAACCATGTCCGTCACCAAAGTTCACGCACGCCAGGTATCCCCAACTCGCATATATGCGGAATAAAGTGCTTCACTGAGGCACTGTCACACAGATCTTTGACTCTCGCGGAAACCCGACCGTCGAAGTCGACCTCTACACCGCAAAAGGTGATTACCCTGGTACTACAAGTATAGATCGATTTTAGGTTTATCATTTTTGCCAGGGCGCTTCCGCGCTGCTGTACCCTCTGGTGCATCCACTGGCATTCACGAGGCCCTCGAGCTTCGTGATGGTGACAAGGCCAACTATGTCGGAAAGGGTAAGTCGAGCTCACGATGTATTCCCAAACGATGCCGTTAACCCCTGTTCGGACAGGTGTTTCCAAGGCTGTTGCAAACGTCAACGACACCCTCGGCCCTGCGCTGATCGAGTCTGGCCTCAAGGTTACTCAACAAAAAGAGATTGATGATTTCCTGATCAGACAGGACGGGACCCCCAACAAGGGCAAGTATGGCGCCAACGCTATCCTTGGTATCTCTATCGCAGTCGTCGAGGCTGGCGCCGCCGAGAAGGGAGTTCCCGTGTACCAACACTTGGCCGAGCTGGCCGGCGTTAAGCCTCCCTATGTACTGCCCTGCCCGGCTTTCAATGTCATCAACGGCGGTTCGCATGCTGGAAACAAGCTCGCGTTCCAGGAGTTCATGCTCCTTCCAACCGGTGCTTCCAGTTTCACCGAGGCCATGAAGATCGGTACGGAAACCTACCACACCCTGAAAAAGGTCATCAGTGCCAAGTACGGTATTGACGGTTAGTAAATGCGTGAGTAACTCTGATCGTTGCTGAGCTGTCATGTCTTTGTTAGCTGTCAATGTCGGTGACGAGGGAGGATTTGCCCCTAACGTGGGTGGTGCTGAGGAATCACTCGAGCTTCTAAGTGAGGCCATTAAGAAGGCGGGTTACGAAGACAGGATCAAAATCGCTCTCGATGTTGCATCGTCCGAGTTCTACAAGGACGGAAAATATGATTTGGACTTCAAGAACCCCAATTCTGACCCCCAGAAGTGGATATCCGGGACTGAACTCGCCGAGCTGTACATTAGCTATATTGAAAAGTACCCCATTGTTTCCATCGAAGATCCCTTCGACCAAGACGACTGGGAAGCATGGACTTACTTCACGAAGCGGAGCAGCGTTCAGATCGTTGGTGATGATTTGACCGTCACCAACCCCCTACGCATCAGGACTGCCATTGAGAAAAAGGCTTGCAATGGTTTACTCCTCAAGGTCGATAATTCAGTGGTTCGGAGGGCGGAGCAACGCTGACAGTTTGCTTCACCAGATCAACCAGATTGGTACTATTTCTGAGTCTATTCAGGCGTACGTTCCAGCCGTCTCGTCGTATGTTACGCACGTTCATCGCATGTTTCAGTGCACAACTTGCACAGTCGGACGGGTGGGGTGTCATGGTTTCTCACCGCAGCGGTGAGACTGAGAACACTATTATTGCCGACCTCGTTGTCGCCCTCGGCACCGGCCAGATCAAGACAGGTGCACCTGCACGCAGCGAGCGCGTCGCCAAGTACAATGCACTGTTGCGCATCGAGTAAGCCCGGCGCCCTCCTTGTTTACATCGTGCTCAGCTACCTCTTTAGAGGTGAACTTGAGGGAACTGGCGCGACCTACGCTGGAGACAAAGGGTTGTCTGCTGGTCTGGAAGCTCCCGTCTTGCTTAAAAAGTGAACGGCGTAAACTACGCGAACGCGGCGAGTTCCTCCGAGCGCTGGGAGAAGCTTTGAGTGATGTTGTTGTACGATCCGCTAGACGTGTGTGTTGTGCTTATTTTACACTGACGGGTTCCAGTCTCAAAGTAAATGCAAACGTGGCTATTTGTGAGCTCGAACGTGCGAGATAAGATAACATCACGTGCTCGATCCATTGCCTGTTACGCACTCTGCCCGCGCCGCGCTTCGTTATCAGACCCGTCATCAAGGTGCAGTGCTTCTATCCGGTGTATGACTTGGAATGATTAGCAATGCCCAGCTAGCCTTCTTCGTCTGCTCGTAAATTGATCTTCCTTGGCAGTGCATTTGGCACCTCACCCGCTCGGCTCGCTCAGCTCTGTTCCCGCGCCATATCCAGAGGACCCCTCACGCCACCTAGAGTAGCCTATATAAACGCGACACGTCGGTCCCTCCCTCTCTCATGTCTACCACATCCACCAAGTCTACCCAATCTTTTCATGACGCGCCGAGCGCCCATCTGAACGAAGGTGTCGCTGCCAAGGAGGTGCGTGCTCATGAGCACGCCCGTCATCGTACCAAGGAGCGACGGGCGCATACGCTTGCCAAGGAGCGCAAGGAAAAGGCTACCGCCGTGCGGGTACTGGGACTCAAGGCGACCCATGGCCCGACGAAGCTCGTTCGGAAGCACAGCATGGAGGGTTGGGACGGGGAGGAGCCCGAGAAACAGCGGTCGGTGCCCAGTGTGCCTGTGCATGGCCATGAGCATGACATGGTGCCGCCGAGAGACAGCACGAGCTCATTCAAGGTGCTGACGCTGGGCGATCTCATCTCGAAGCCGCGACGACCTAAGCCGAAACGTGAGTGTTTGCTTTATGATGTGTCCTGGAACCGGCGTCGCTGATCCATGGACCGTGTGGTTACAGAGTTCGATTTTGAAGTGATCCCTCCGATTCGAGCCGTTATCGCGTTGGACGACGCCGAAGCCGACGAGCCATGGGAATACATCACCCGTGCTAGCCTGAATGATGGGTCCGCCTGGAAGGGCAAGTCATATGCGCAAGCAGTCGCCAGTGCGATGTGACTGCGTGGGATCGACTCGGTCTTTTTTGGACTATTATGGACGCACCGTCCCGACTTGCTACGACGTTTTGATCACGACTTTCCTTGAAATTCTAAATAGATACGTCCTCTATAAACAAGATCGCAAGCTGGGGTTGTCTCGGTCTTTTACTAATTCGCTAGTACATCATAATGTTTTTGGACAGTTTGTTTAGCATTATAATAATTTGGTGTCATTTGCGTGCGAGTCGTGTCAACTGCCAGGGTCCTCAACTTCAACTTGTTGATCACGATGTTGCGAGTCCGTCGGTATGACGATAGTACCCAAAAATCTGCGGACATCCTTATCTTCCAGTTTCAGACCAGACTCGCAAGAACTTTATTTACTGATGGGAGGGCTACTGTGTATCGTGCAAAATAGTTGGCAGTGCCCGCATGTGAAAAGTATGGACGAAAAACGGAGTAAGAGCATGCGGGATGAGACAAACCATTCATAAGAACCCCGTACGAATCGTAGGCATGAAGATCGGAAGGGGATGTGCCTATGGTGCCTGTCAGTATGTCGTCTCCCAAAGGACATTGGCCGAAAAGAGGTACCTCTGTGTTGAAGACATATTCTGACAAAAAGACAATCAGCCACAGGAACGAATGAATGTGGGTCGGGTCGGTGGCAACGTACCGCTCAATGGAAGGACACTCGCATCTGAAAAAAGCAGGTACAGGTACTTTAATGTCTCACTCTACGAATTTGGGTTGGATTTAGGCACACGCGCACTGAGCCCGAAGGAACGGGGGATCTTTACCATCAGGAATGTTTCCATCTTGTCCTCTTGTTCGACAGGGATTTGATCTACATTCTTCACGCTGGCGAAGCCACCGGTGGGGACGCGGCAATGTTTTTCGATCGCTTGGAAAATGGCCCAGCCCTGGTCGCGATACAGTGTGTCGCCCGTCAGGCGAAAGGCGATGAAGAGGGACTCGACCGTTTCTGGACTGGACGACACACATCAATAGCTGTGTTTTCTGACGAGAGCAAGAAAACGCACCGCAAAATGTATCTTGCATCCAGTAATGGTACGCGTCCTGGTCTGTCCGACGTAGAGATGAGCTTCGACACTCGACCCCAACAAGAAATTTTCCTCACTTGGATCCCTTGATATACCAGTCTGTCCGACCTGACCAATCATCTACATTATCCCCTGGAGTCCGGAAATGTACGATTTCTGCGGCGAGTCCACTATAAAAAAGCAGGCATTATTACACATGAGTCGCCTACGGGTGAAAACAGGAAGAGTGACATACGTCTGGGTATCATAAGTTGCCATGCATGTCTTGATAAGTTCCACGCCTGTTAGCCAATCGCGCTTGGCTCGCTCTGAAAGCTCGTGCGGCGACGGAGGGACGGAGACGCGATCTACAAGTGCTCCAGCGGTAGTCGCGCCTAGCATGAGCGAGCCACCCAAGAAACACACAAGATGGTCTTGTTTTGGAACAAGTTGCCAATTCCTATTCAGTAAAACTTAGTGTGAATCCAAAGGAAGGGTGGCGAGTGAATTGCCCACGAACAGTTCGCCACGACTGCCTTGTGGATTGAGTTCGGCAGTATAGACCAGCTTGCCAGAAATGCTTTCTTGTACAAGATTGTCATGGATTCCCGTCATCGCGTGATCATACAGCTATCAGTTTGTGAGCATGCCATGCGGTTCGCCGGTTAACACAAGCATCCAAAAACTCACTTCATGGTACACTGCTTCAGTTTGGTTCTGTGAACAATTTCTTCATAGAGATCCGTAGATATCGATTTCGAAACTCACAGTTTGAAGATACTGTTTTCTGCGAAATGTCAACGATTTGTGCTGAATGCAAGACTGGATGGACTAACAGTAGATATTCATAGTATGAATCTCCACGCGAGCCAAGGCGTACAGGAGTAGTCATGTAACGACCACTTTCCGAGCTGACGGTGGAAAATGAGAATAGGATGAGCATCGCAGATGTCATCTATGACACATACTGGATAAATATGGGTACAAGACCATGCGGAAGTCTCGCTGCTTTAAGGACTGCCATAACCTATCATAATGGATACCGTGTAAGCCATCGCAGGGACAGAAACTTACCCTCTCAGCCTTTTCCCAATAGATGTCGTCGTCAGTGAGATAGGATAGGTAGCGGAATTCAAGTTGCAAGGTCGCAGCTTCCGCAGTACTAACGAAACCACTGTTGTCGAGATCAGGCATACCTTCCTGACGTTGCAGATTGACAAAGGAAAGCGGGAGGCCCGAAGGCGTCTCAAACACAGGAAGAATGCGGTTCCCGAGTTCTTGTGCCTTGTCGAGGAAAACGGGATCCTCCTCTGAAAGGTGGTATGCAGCCAGCAGCCCACCCAACACGCGTATTGTTGTCTGCAATGTGAACACCGCATTGATACAGTACACCCGGTTGGAAGGTCACATCGAACGTACCTCGAATGTGCTGAATTTTGCGTCACGATCAAAGGAGAGGTGATCTTGTACCCATTTTCTGGCACGTTGATACTCGTCATGCAATCCCATAATAAGCATTGTGTCAATGGAGTCCACGACGGTGTAGCCAATACCACCGGCTTGTGTCAGGTTGGAGCCTGTGTGAGATAATGGGTGGTACTCGTCATCTCCCATAGCATCTCGCTCTGCAGGGGTCAGTTTTGGAATTGATCGAATGGACCCGCTTACCGTACGCCAACCAAGCATGCTGTATATGGAGATGAGAAAATCATAGGTGAATGCTTCGAGATGCACACGTACCTTGAATGCTTCCACCACCGCGTCACGCCGTGACAAGTCCGCTGTGAATAATGGATCTACTCCCGTTCTGACGCCAGGGAGGAGTGCCTTGCTATTGTGAGATCCTACAAGTTTGCTTAATGGAAGCTGAGACAATGTCAAATGCAAAGTACATGACAGCTACACGGCTTCACATGCCTGGAACAGGACAAATACGGATGCGACGACGATCAAGGCGTAGAATAATTTGGAGGATGGCCTACCCTCCCCAGCCTGATGGGTGGACGATGAATTAGAATAGGAAAGCGACAGCTGCGAGAAGCCACCTTTGCGGTGTCTCTTGAACCAGCGAGTGGAGACGCAGACGCGTCAAACTTTCTATGCCGCATTGAGCTTGCCATTGCAACACTGTTGAGCGGCGGTGGGTGTGAACGTTTCAGCAGGGTGTTTCCCTTTTTGGACGACCTGCTTGTTTAGCGATGGCTACTACTACTACAACAAACATTGCACCGACATTCAGCGCTGCAGCTGCGGATGAGAGATCGCTGCCATTGGCTCTCCTCTGGGCCTGGCAGCACTAGTCAGGTGTGACCGGATGCGCCGTCGAATTTGAACCATAATTGATGTGATCCCGGACGTCGGGCGTCGGTCTTATCTTTTGAGTCGCATGACTCTTATCTAGTGCCGCTCGCCGCTCCATCTCTCACTCCAACCATGGCCATCGAATTGTCCCCGTTGCCACTCCCTGCCTCCGCGGATCCATCCTACTTTGTCGACTTTGGTCGTGAGGTCAAGGACATCAACCCCGGCGAGCTCACCCCAGCCCAATTCACCGAGATCCACGACGCACTCTACAAGGTTCGCATCCCGCTTTGACCGTTCCACGTTTTAAAATTCATTCGCCCCCACCAGCATGGTGCACTCTTGTTCCGTAATGTGTCTCTTACGCCAGAGCAGCAGTATGCGCTCACCAAGGTAATCCTTTCTCTTCTCTCCCTATCTGGCTTTTCACTCTCCGTCAACGTATCATCGCCTTTTAGGCTTTCGATCCGCAATCCGAGAGTTATGGACATGGTAACAACAAGACCCAATCTACGGTCAAGTCTATTCTTCATCCAGACCTCAAGACCATCCCTCGCGTGCCCCAGGTTCAGCTCATTGGCAATGGCACCGTGACTGATCACGAAGGTCTCGCGACTGCTGCCCTCAAACACCCCTCCCATACGACTTTTCACAAAACCCGCGTCTCTGAGGAGGACGAAGCCAAGGGCTATACCCGTTTCTACCGCTGGCATATCGATGCAGCTTTATACGACTATAACCCACCTCGCGTTACCACGCTTTATGGGGTGACAGTACCCAAAGGTGATCGTCAGACCGTCAGGTATGACGATGGTACCGGGGATGAGTTGTCAGTGCCCCTCGGTACCACAGCGTTCGTCTCTGGCAAGACCATGTTTCAGATTTTGTCGCCAGAGATGAAGAGTCTGGCGGTAAGAGCCTCGGTGCGGTATGCGCCGCACCCTTACGTCTGGATGGCGCCAGCTCGTGCGCTCCCAACTGGCTTGGGAATTGAGACCGAAGGCCTCGAGCTCTCCGTCGGAGAGCTCCCCGACTGGGAAGAGTCCAAGGTCAAGACGTTCCCTGTGGTAAGCAGTTCTACGTCGGAAAGAGGAGGGATTGCTGAAGGACAGCACTCTGACAGCTGTGGAAAAACCCGGTTACGGGGGATCTCCACTTCCAAGTCCACCCTTGCGGCGCTCAGGAACTCATCGTCGAGCCTCTTCCGGCAGGCGCAAAACGCGGTGGGGCCCTGTACCCAGATGGGGCACACATCAAGGATCTGGGAGAGGTCCGGGCGCTGCTGTACAAGATGCAGCGACCTGCCATTGCGCCACAGGTAAGCTGGCAAGCACCCATGTCCGGTAATGACGTCCCTCATGTCGTCCCACGTCACGAAAAAAAGCTTGTTTACCCCCACGATTGGCAAGAGAAGGACCTCGTCCTGTTCCATAACCGAGGGTTGTTGCATAGCGTCGTTGGTGCATTTAAGCCTGACCAAGTCCGCGCCTTCCACCAATGCAACCTTGCTGCGTCCGATGTTCCCGCTGGACCAAGCGAAGATGATGTCCTCAAGTGGGCCTAGATCTTATGAACTATCTCCTTTTAAGCCATCGAAACACGTGTGGACGCGGGTTCTTGATCAAACCAGATAATTCGTATGACCTTTAAGTGGACATTTGTAGGCTATTACATATCTATGGAAAAAACAACGAATGAGCCGCCTGTCCTGAGTAGTCATTTTGATCATCAGTTTGCCTTTTGGAGACTCTCAGAGACCCTGTTGCCGACCTCAAACGTTGGTAGTACCGTTGACTCCCGCTTTGACTCAGAGCGCGTCTATACATACCTTTTTTTTCTTCTCTGTCGGCTGGGAGAGCCGGCCACCTGTGGCTGCTCGTGCGAGAGCACCTGCTTTATATGTGTCGACCAAGAAAATAGACAAACTTAGGGAGCTTCGTTCCCTACGCTCTTCAGTTTATTTCGGTACTGGTAACTTTCTAATTTAATGATTTATTGGTTCCCACGGGCACATCGCACCCGTAACTGGGCAAGGAAGTCAACAGGGGCCAGGAATCGTCATAAGCTGGCCGTCGATTCAAAGTCTTGGGATGGGGCTCGGTCGTATAACGAGTCACTTAGCCTAGAGCCAGTTCAAAAGCTGTTACAAGTTTTAGGAGATTTTACCCCTGTAAAATAAAATCACTGATGAAACAGTTCCCACACGATACCTTTCTCTTACCCAATTTATAGTTTCTAACGTCTAGCTCGAGAACAACGGGAACGAGTTAATAACTGGTTAATATTGTTAACAATAACAGCTGTTTGCAATGTTCGACTTCTTTGCGCAGCCCTACGACGAGTCGAGTCAGATCAGAGTCGTATCTAGTGTGTCTCGTCCATCATTCAGCGTAATGCACTCACTATCGTCTCAGTCCGGCCATGACTATCGAATTGACCCCTTTGCCACTTCCTGCCTCCGCGGATCCATCCTATTTTATCGACTTTGGTCGTGAGGTCAAGGGCGTTCACCCCGGTGGGCTCACACCAATTCAATTCACCGAGATCCACGACGCACTCTACAAGGTTCGCAGTCAAATCATCTTGCCGTGACCGTTCCACGTTTTAACTTCATCCGCCATCCACCAGCATGATGTCCTCTTGTTCCGCAATGTGTCTCTCACGCCAGAACAACAATATGCGCTCGTCAAGGTAATCCTTTTCTTATCTCTCTGTATTACCTTCTCACTCCCTGTCACCCCACCTCCACCTTTCAGGCTTTCGATCCACAATCCGAGATCTACGGGCATGGTAACAATAAGACGCAATCCACCAAGCAGTCTATTCTTCACGCATATCTCACGGCCATCCCTCGCGTGCCACAGGTCCAACTCATCGGCAATGGTACCGTGACTGATCACGAAGGTCTCGCAACCGTCTCCCTCAAACACCCCTCTCACAAGGCGTTTCATAAAACTCGTGTCTCTGAGGAAGACGAAGCCAAGGGCTATACCCGTTTCTGCCGGTGGCACATGGATGCAGCTCTATACGACTACAATCCCCCTCGCGTGACCGCGCTCTATGGGATAACAGTGCCCAAAGGTGATCGTCAGACCGTCAAGTATGACGATGGTACCGGGGATGAGTTGTCGGTGCCACTCGCTACCACAGCGTTCGCCTCTGGCAAGACTATGTTTCAGATCTTGTCGCCAGAGCTGAAGAGCCTGGCGGTGAGAGCCTTGGTGCGATATGCGCCACACCCGTTCATCTGGATGGGGACGGCTCGTGCATTCCCAACTGGTTTGGGAGTTGAGTCCGAAGGCTTTGAGCTCCCCATGGGCGAACTCCCCGACTGGGAAGAATCCAAGATCAAGACGTATCCTGTGGTAAGGTCGATCCGTGTCGGAGAGAGTAGGGATCTCTGAATGACGCTGTCGCACTCTGACAGCTGTGGAAAAACCCAGTTACGGGGGATCTCCACTTCCAAGTCCACCCTTGGGCCGCTCAGGAACTCGTCGTTAATCCACTCCCGGCAGATGCAAAACGCGGTGGGGCCCTGTACCCAGATGGGACGCACATCAAGGATCTTGGAGAGGTCCGGGCGCTGCTGTACAAGATGCAGCGACCTGCCATTGCGCCACAGGTAAGCTGGCAAGCACCCATGTCTGGTAATGACGTCCCTCAAATGTCGTTGCATGTCACGAAAAAAAAAAAAAAAGCTTGTGTACCCACACGATTGGCAAGAGAAAGATCTCATCCTGTTCCATAACCGAGGACTGCTGCATAGCGTCGTTGGTGCGTTGAAGCCTGACCAGGTCCGCGCCTTCCACCAGTGCAACCTTGCCGCGTCCGATGTTCCCGCTGGACCGAGCGAAGATGACGTCCTGAGATGGGCCTAGATCTGGCGCGGTTTTTTTTTGATGGCAACCATGGACCGTTTGTATGTGTAACGACTTTTGAATGCACTTGCCTTTCCTAGTCTCTCAGATCCATGAATTTGACATGTTGGAGGAGCTGTCGAACGTCAAAACGTCAGTCGCCTCCATTAATCGCAATAGATTGATTCCACAACTCAACCTTGACCCAACCCACACAGGTTTAACACGCGCCTGTAGATTCCCGTATGATTCGAATGGAAGGCCTTGGTTTTTCGAAATGCTGTCTCTGCGAGGGGAATTCATTTTCCGCATTGGCTCCTTTCCTGGCCTCGAAGGAACGCACGCGCGAGTGCTCTTACTTTCCGAGCGGTAATGTCCAGAATAAGCTGTATTACAACATTCCAGGTATCCGATTCAAGAAAGTCGTGGGAGGCAATCGACTAATCGTCGACGTCCGATTAGATGAAGAGTAAGTACGAGTGAAGAAAACTCGGAACTTGATGTCAGAGGATCGGCCAGAAGGAAAAACTGGAACACGGGAGAGAATTAGCATGCACATGAGTGGGAGGGGGAAAAAAAAGAAAAGGCTAGCCAAACAACATGCCTATCCATGAGAAGGGGATTCTCGAATGGAATGACAACGCGAGACAGATAGACAGGGACGGGTCACACGCAACAACGGAAGAGAAAAAAAAAAGAGGTTCGACAACAATATTGAAGATGATCAACATATTCAAAAATAGTTAATTATCTATGGCGGGTGATATCGGATAGGTCAAGTGACCACCGCGCTCTTAGCCTTAGCCTGGTCACGGAACAGAGATGGCAGAGGGTGGAGGCGACGACGCTACGGATGGTATATCGGTCGGGCATCCACCAACCTCTTCCGCTGGAGAGGTTCCGAGCTCCGGGCTTGTTCCTGAGGGTTGAGACTTGGTTTGAGTGTCACCTTCGTTTACCTCTGGTTCATCACCAGCACTGCCCGCGACGTTCTCGTTTGCGACTTCGCCGTTCATTTGATCAACTTGGGCAGCTTCTCGAACGGCATATGCCGAGTCTTGAAATGGCTGTTTACCGAGATCACGGGAGAAGCTGTACATGGAACGGGCGTCATGGCCTCGGGCTTCGATATCCGTATCAGTCTCGGGTTCACCGTCGCTTTCGTCAATGGCAGTGCGGAGAGAGGAAACGGCAATGTTAGTGTTATGCATGAATCCGGTGATCGCTGGTGTGTGTGTGTGGTATGACGGAGCAAGGGAAGTAAGAGGGGGCAACGAGTATGTCCGGGGTAGAGGGGGAGGGAGGCTACGTCCTGGAATTCGCGACGCGGCTAAACGAGCCGCTGGTATGGGTGGCGTCGATGCAGCAGACTTGATCTTCCGGAGGGGTCGGGTGGCACGACGCGTGCCGCTACCCTTTGAGGAGGCGCGTTGAGGGGTCGATGAGCTCTCTTCGCCAGTGGGTTCCTCTCCAGCAGGACCTGTAGTCGAGTCAACGGACGTTTGAGAAGAGTTGTCACCCTTGTGTACGCGCAGGTGTTGGAGGAGGTTGTCGTTGCGGTTGAAGCGTTTATCACACGCAGGGTGAGGACACTTGAAGGCTGATCAGGAACGATTAGTACCTGCCTCCGTTGAAGATAGGCGAGATAATACGATCGAACTTACGTTTCTCGTGGGTGTGGATGGATCTGATGTGCCTCTTTAAATGCTCACCACGGCTGAAGCATTTGCCACAGTCTTGCACTTTGCATACGTAGACCCTTCCCTTTTTACCCTCTACGCTCTCGCCCTCTGTCGCAGTATCCCCTGCGGTTGGTACACGTCGCCCACGACTCTTCTTCGTCAGGTTCGGAACTGGTACAGGCGGTGCAGTTCGTATGCGAGGACCACGGCGCTCGGCGATGAACGAGCTGGATGAGGCATCCAAGAAAGTATATTCTCCGGCAGGCGGAGAAATGCGAGGGGTGATGGATGGGACCTCCTCCACCAATGGAGGTTGTTCGGCTTCATCGACGACTGTCATGGAGGAAGACGCTGGCAACAAAAGAGCAGGCTCCATTCTAGGAATCTTGGCTGATTGGGATGTGGAATCCTGATCAGGCTCTTCGTCTGTCTCGTCGTCCACCGCTCGCGCGTCAAATGATCGTTTAAGGGTTGCCGGACCCTTTTGCTGCGAAGGTCGTTCATCGTCCGTTTCGTCTTCCCTGCCGTATTTTCCCCAGCGTATGGTCGGACGCCCGGTGGTCTGGGATCGCGTAAGTCTTCTGGCACTAGATGAGGAGTCGGGAGTGGAGGCGGATTGTTCAACCTGGAGAGGGGTAAGCGGATGACCCGAGGGTTCGGCATTAACCTGGTCAGGGACTAGCTGGATAAAGGGCAAAAGTTCGCTGACCGTTTTCTGCGGTGTGTTGAGGTCGACAAGGGTTGGTTCTTCGAGGAGAGTGTTCTGTGAGACGCCATTTGTGGGTTTTTCCATTTCTTGGGGGCCTTCCATTGTTTTTACGCTGCCTGATGGGAGAATCAAACTCGGACACTTTGCGGGGAGCACTAAAGCATACCTACCGAGAAAAGAAGGGCAAGAAGGGGTGAAAAGAAAGCTGGACACTGCGAAGAACGACGAAAAGAGTTTTTTAGGGCAGAAACGAGGGACTGGGATGGAACTGGGAGCGATGTGTTGATTGTCGGAGCCCCTGTCCAAAGCGGACAGACAGGGAAAAAAAGAGATCAAAAGAACCACGTGTCCACGGGTCCACGGCGGAGTCCGCGCCTTACTACTCAGCAGGTCCATGGACCATTGTGCCGAGTCGGCAACTCATTGCTCTTACACCCATCCAGCCGACATAACTTGCCCTCCAGTGTGAGGAAAGTGCAGATTTACCATGATAAGCATCCTCAGCTCTCCTGCGGCACTCGTTTTAGAACAGCTCCATTTCACAAACCGCCGACCCGCACGAGCGCGGTTATCTTTACCGTCATGACAGCTTCCTACGGCATCCGCCCCGAATGCGTCGTGAATCCGTTCAATGGTATGAGCACTTGCCTTTTCCTTCTTTCATCGCCCCACACCCCCATTCTTGTACCGCTCTCCTCCTGCGCGTCGCCATCCGGTTCGATCCGACGGTGCGCCACGACCTTTTCAAATCACACTTTCTGGAAGCCCTCCTTCACCTTTCATCTCAGGCATCATTTCGGATCACTGCTTGCAAGAAGTTTTTTCTTCCAACTAAACCATCTCTGACTATTTTGTTGTTCACGTCTAATGGTCCGTGCAACGACGCACAACACGAGGCCTTGCTCGTTATCAGTGCGATCAATATTCGGGTCCGTTGTCACCCATATCTCCATCAGGTTGGTATGCGCCACACTTACATAGTCCTAAATTAAGTACGAAATCCACTCCTCAGCGAAAAAAAAAACAGACCTCGGGACGGAATGCGCAGTTGGGCATAAAGGTATGTTTACGACTCGAGACACACTGGCGCGCTCCGCAGATCCGCGGTAGGTTCTCCATAAGGTATGTCAGTATTCTCATGGATGGGCAATTATTAAGTCCGGTGGAGCACTCGGCTGACACTTCCGCAGGCACTACACGCGATTATGCATTCGCCGTCCTTCCTGCCTCTTACGATCGCTGCAATTTCCCTGGCACCATGATAAGGCTATCTTGGGATCACTGAGAGGACTAGACCCAAGGGTGCTCGCCAAGGTTTTACTGTACGATCAATTATGCCACATCCCTGGTGCCTTTCAAACTGAATGACACTTATTAAATGTCTCCAACTTTCGCCCAATGGCGTGCCCCAGTGCCTTGGACTCTGACAGCCCGATTCCCCACGCGATCTGTCCTGATCTTGCTTATCACGACATGTTCGTTGAGTTTAGCCGATGTGTATTTAGTTCGTTTATGTGGCCAAAATCCACGGAGCAACCCGAGCACCCCAATCGGCCATTTTGTAAAACTCGAACGTTTGATTTTGCGTTTTTTTCGAGACTGTCATATTGGTAAGTTCAGATAGTTTAATTCGGACCCATACGCGAGAGAGCTTCGCTGAGCTCACTAACAAGGTTTGGCTGTATACGGTGATCGGAGTACTCCACACCGCCCGGCAACTTGCTTTGAGGGTGCAGGTCGCGAGCGCAGAAACGTGCACAGGAGTTGCCTATTGACCAGGTATTCTTTAACCAGGGTTGGGATCCTCACACCCTTCGATCAGTCACACCTCGAGGTAGACCCATGCTTGCCACATGCATACGATCGTGCCGAATTTGCGTTCATTCACGTCCTGATGTGAAGCTGAGTGGTCCCAAAAAATACAGCACCCACAGAATCTTGCCATTTATGCCAGCATCGGCGCTGCGGATGCTTCCAGTGTCTCGCAATCGTCCTGATCGATGAGAGCATGTCCATAATAGGGAATTCACAATGCACAGGACGTGGAGCTTGAGCGGTATGAGACTGATCTGAGCCCAGGATGAACGCCATTCATTCGGACCGAAACCGTGACCAGGTGGAAAGAGTGAGTCGACGAGAGCCTGATGGAACAAGCTACTCCGCAGAGATCCGTCGGGCGATGCGAATTGCCTCTTGTGTTGGATTCCATTCATTCATTGTTCTCCATGGCATGCAGCTGATGGGGGGGTTCTGCTTCCGGCGGTCACTTACGTCTAGTGGCTCGCTCCCGCGTTCGACGGCCGGACAGCATCAAATTTTGAGCATGGATATTGATAGCATCGGGAATCAGGAGGAAGATGTGTCAAGGCGTGAGGCACGAACAAGTGGAAGGACCCGCAGAAACACTAAATAGAAGGTTGAGCGGATTTATGAAATGATCGGTAAATTTTGGGGAACTTGACATGCAGGGTTCCTTTGGCACTGACCGAGGGACGTGCAAATGAATTAATTGCCATCGATATATGCGATGGACGGCGCGATACGAAGGGTAGACAGATGGCTACATACCATGTGACATGGACCATACATAGATGAGCCGTCTAGACGATATTAGGCAGGAAGGAAAGGGTGACCGGGGGAGTCGGAATGACTGGGAGACATCTACGGCGTTACAGGGATGGAAAGGGTGGGAGAGACAGCCAGC
>JBBPUP010000015.1:89749-119186 GCA_038094735.1 Exsudoporus floridanus
ATGGCCTTCCACGTCGACGCAAACCCTTGGTAGAACCCGATTTCCTCCCAGATCTCGAATCCTTTTTCGCGGCCGAGTGCGCGCCCCTCGATCAGGCCGTGGATGCGGCCGTGGGCGAAGCCGTCCGTGTAGCCAACGTCATAGAATCTGTTGGCATGTTAGGACTGGAGAGAGAGTAGAGTGGGAGGTGCGGACGTTTGTTCGAGGTGGATGAGCTCCTCGAGATCGAAATTTTCCGTCATGGCGAGTCGGTGAGCGTTGTAATCCCGAGGTGCAACGATGTTTGCTTTTGTAACTTTTGAGACAAACAAATGACATGGACTCCGACGACGTTGGGTTCAAGACCAACTCCATCGCTGGGTTGCTTTGCAAAATGGAAAACAAAAAATTTCGACCTCTTTTCTTTTTAGACTATCAAGCCTTCAGCTTAGCCACGCGCAATCCATACATCCCCCGTCTGGCTACCCTGGAGTGATTATTCAGTCCTCCGTCAAACGCCCAGCTCGCATCCCTCCAAGACCGTCCATCCCGTCCGGTTCGAATGGTGTAGCCTCGCAATAGCTTTGCGCCCCCCGGCTTCCCAGGCACAAATCAGAGTCAGGGTCAGAGTCGGAGCAAGCTCCTTTCGTGACTCGACTCACATGTTCTTTGAGATACCCGGTGACGTCCAGGACAAAGCTGTCGATGACGATGAGCTGTCTCGCAGGGTTCGAAGCGGCGTATGCGTATGTCTCCTCGACGGTCCACTCTTTTCCATCCCACACTTCGTCTGCTTCGGTTGTGATTGATCCGCTTCCTAGCGCCTTCTGCCTCATGTGCTGCCTGGCTTCATCGATGGCCTCTGGACGTGCTCGTCGAATGGATGTGATCAAACCGAGCGAGTGAAGGCCGTCGATGATCCATTTTGATGGATCCCAGTCCAGTTTGGATGGGCCAGACCTATAATCATGGGGGAATGCGTGCTGGCAAGCCAACAGTGAGCGTCTAGTCGACAGGAGGCTGGAATAGGTATCTAACATGCTAGACGAGGCAGAAACAATGATGAGCATTGCACGGCGGCGGTGTTGATGACTCACAAAGTTATGGTTTCCCTCTCCACAAGTCAGGATGGCCAATAACTAGAAGATCGAGTTATCCTTGTCCGACCGCTGGTATAGGGGCATACCAAATTGCTCTTGGACGTGTCTTCATCAGAATACGGCTGCAAGCCATTCCAGTGTGCTAACCTGCCGATCGTGTTAACCAAGAGGCACCCGAGTTGTGTTTTACTCACGAATTGACGAGAAAGGTAGTATGCCAGACTTGAGAGGATATTAGATCGGAAAGCCATAAGACTCTAGACTCACTCGCCAATCTGGTTACGAATCCGCCGTAGATGAATGCGCCGACCGGGTCTCCCCAGGCATAGCCTAGGCACACCGGGACAACGTAGCCAAGCACGAATGCGATCGGAACTGAAAAGGTTGAAGATACGCCCGGAGTAACGTTATGACGGGTACCGACCATAATACTTGTGTTGAAAACGGACGACTTATCGCGCTCTGATCAGGAATGGGAAGTAGATTCCTTTCGGTTTCTCTCACTCACGCGGATCGCTGTCAAGGTCTTGCTGGTCGACGGTGTTGATGCGCTCGTACTTTGGTTTGAAAAAGATCCATCCCATGTGGGAATACAGGAGTCCTCGTGTAGCCGCGTATCTTTGGTTGAGTTGTGGTGAGCAGTCAATCTGTGGGCACCCTTGGAATGATATCAAAGCTCACGGGTCATGAACAGGGTCATCTGTGAATCGCTTTTGAAGCTCGATGGGAGCACTTTACAAGGTGAAAGGAATGCCTCACGTGGTGCAGACGGTGTCGAAGACACCTGCTTTCACGTCAGACGCTCCTCTTTGGAACAGGGGATCATGAGCCTACCACCACTGAGTAAATGGTCAGCATGTTGGGCGATAAGTGTGATCTTGTCTACGTACCTTGATGGATCCTTGGAAAGCACTCGAGCCGAGAGCGACGAGTACCACTCGTACCGGACGGCTTGCCACAAAGGCGCGATGCGAATAAAGCCTATGGTAACCGATAGTAATACTTTTCATCGAATGGTGAGTGCCTACATGCTCGTCTATTCCCCATGTACTCACCCAAAGTCAGCTAATTGCCAGAGCACGAAAGACATCCACAGTGTCCCACGGGCGACGCGGTTCGGGGGCATCCAATAAACCCCTAGAAAAGCACCTATATGAACGGAGACAAATAAAGCGATATTGCTCCACCAGACCCTTGCTGTTGGATGGGACTGTCGGGTCGTCATTCCTGTTGAAAATCGTGCTGGAAGGGAAAAAAAGGGGTCTCTTCCGATCCCCCCTACGCATCGGGCGATGACTTTTATACGTATCAGACCAAGTTTTACGCCGCTGCGATTCTCCCCTCACTCCTCGAAGCACATCATGCCTTGACGACGGAAGCTGAAGAAGTTTCCGATGCAGTCACTGATTTATGCACCGCTTTGCTCGATATGAAACAGACTTTCTGAAGGGTTTCGTCTACGTGCTAATATCTTTTTTTTGGTGAGCGCGCCGGGAAGCTGTTATCGACTATACGGCCAGCCGCAAGCCGAATCTGAATGGCAAATCCCAGCCGGTTCGAGGCGAAAAGTAAATTTGGGCCGACATTAGGAAGCACTCAAAGTATGGTAGTAGTTCCGAAGCCCGCGTCTCTCCCCTCCGCGCCGGTCCCTTCGGAGTCGTTGGATAGTCAAGCTGCTCGCGATTGAACTCACCGGGCGAATACGGTGGTCGGCACGCGCCATCGCCGGTGTGTCCTCATCGTTGCCCAGCCTGAATGTACAAGACGAACACGCCGCTGTGTACTATTCCCTTCGGAATACAGTACCCGGTGATGCAGCTGGATCGACTCGATATCCTCACGATCTCTGGTGCACGATTTTCTGGCAAGTCGTTCTTACCGGAGCCTTGGCGTATGCGGGGCCATATCACCCCTCGATAACGGATAATCATACCGAGCGGACGACTCGACTTGAACGATCGCGCGAATCCGCCACTGGTAGCAAGTACTCGAAGTCGCGTGCGTCCTCCGACTCGAGTCGGGCTGTCGGGCCCATGCCATCGACTGACACGGCAAGAGACATATCATTCGATGACATTCTCTGCACACGCATGCCTTCCAAATTTACGTGGGGATTCACGCGAGCGAGCGTCGGGTGTCGACGCACTGAAATAGGCCCGATGCTTCGAACCCTAGATTGGGTCGCTCCTAAAAATATCTAGTTCTCATCTAATATATTAAGCTGCAGTTTGTGGGGCATGATCTCTATGCAGGGGTATACGGATGCAGAGAAAAGTCTAAAAGGTTATTCTCGCTACGTAAGTAAGTGGGTTTCATAGGTGGGGGCCTCGCAGACGGTTTTTGCCAGCGCCTTGGACGTTTAACCTGCTTGTTGTGCTTCCATCACTAATACTTGAGCCTGTGTATGAGATGTTGAGACTGAGGCTCAGCATCAAGTTCTGTGTGTGCTGCATTGTTGAGTGAGCGGCAGTGAGAGTCGAGTATGGCAAATGAAGCAAGTGAGGACGAGACCCATTACGATCTAGTGGAGAAAACCGACCCCAATCTATCGGTATTTGTGGCTGGGAGTCCCGCCATCAGGGCTATCCGTGATAATTTATACGTTTTGTCGTGCATATATCCCCATTACCCAACAGAATGTGTTAGATTTCCGAGTTCCTCCTTTGGATGAGTCGGTCAAGGACACAGCATGTTGGCGATGGCGGGGCACAGTGGGGGGGCAGCTCGGCGAGAGCCTTCCCTCTGAGGGGTCTGGGAGGAAAAGGATTACGAGTGGGGGTATACAGATAGAGTGCATGTCTAAAAGACCATACTATATGGTATCATTGTAATCAAGTCCTCGACGTTTCAACCTGGCATAGAACTGCGAGCAACATACCGTGTTCCCGGACCCATAATCTGATACGTCATAGTGCGCTGGCACGATCCATCAACCCTCTCACTCGCCTACTCAGTCGCTCGGCCTCCATCTTGCGCTCCAGTACCTGCCGTGCTGGCATGTCTTTGCGTCGCATCCACCCTCTTGTCACCTTGCCCTCGCTCTCGGTGCGTTTGGCGTGCAGGGCGGACAAGTCGACGACACGAGGTGACGAGGAGAATTTGATGACGTCCCGGTAAAGCATTTTCGTTTCAGTTGCGAGAGAGCGAATACTAAGTGGCGGAGACGGAAGGTCCGACTCGGACTCTTCGGAATCAGAGAGGGTCGATGGGTCCAAAGGTGGCGTGGGTGGTGGGCAGATCAGTTCTGGAAGAGAAGGGAGGGCTTGAATCTCCTTGAGTAGGTCTTGGCCTTTGAGATACGAATTCTCTGTCCGTAGGAACCTTACCGTTCCACGCAGAGCATCGATCTACAAGCAGATGAGATGCTGTATCGTGGGCTGTGTAGCGTAACGCACCTGTTCTAGTAAATGAGAAGTTTCGACACTCCCTTCAATAGGGGTATTATCTGACTCGGCAGGCTGATTGCCAGCAGCTGTCGAACGAAACCATTTGAGCATCCTTGAACAATCCACGCAGTAGACCTCGTACCATGCCTATCTGAGGCAGTCATAGTCTTGAGCTTGGCGTTATCCTGCTCGAGGGAATCCAAATCGGCCTGCAGCTGTTCCATCGCCTCCTCATACGCCCGCTCTTGCTTCCTCGCTTTCGAGAGCTCAGATTCAAGCTCGAGGATCGTATCCGTTTGCCTTTTGCTTGCTTCCATACGGCGTTCCATGAGCTCAATCTTAACAGTAGACTCTTGAATGGTCTGGTCTCTCGATTTGAGACTGCGAACGAGACCCTGGATCTCATCTTGTAGCTGGGCAGCTTTGCGCTCTGCCTCGACATTGACTGCCATGCTTGCTCGGATTTCGTCGACGCGCACAATCCAGGGTGGTGTGCCAGTGACTGTTAAACGTGATGGGAGTCGTGGACAATCAACGGCACGGAGGAGAGTACGTACTCTTGACGACGTTCTCTGATTCGAGTGCAATGGGCAATAGTTTGTTACACTCCAGTGCAAGGTGTGCGATGGCTTCCCCGACCGCCTCCCAGAAGGATGCACCAGGACGTAGGTCTTTTGCAACGGTCGACATGGCTGTTTGCTTGGCATACGAGATTACCGTAGCAAGCTGGAACGAAGACTTGGCACTTCGAGCATCGCTAAGGTGAGGAATGACTTGTTGAGCGAGCTGTGGAACGACGGATGAACAGTCGTTAAGGTGCGAGTATAATTGTGCGTACGGAGATACCAAAGTTGACGAGCTCGGGGACGGCATTGCTCAGTGACTTCAGTTGAGCTACGAGATGTGCTTTCATTGCCGCTGAGTCTTGGATAACGTCCTCCAAGCGTTTTGAAAGTTTCCTATTTGGGGTCATGAACGTCTCTTCAAATGAGTGATGTCAAGATACTGACTTGGAGAGGACCTTCGCACTCTTGCATTGGTCGAGAAGTTTTTGAAGAGGCTCGAAAAGTTCAGGTTCTGGGTCGTATCCGCCCATCTCAAGAACCACATCTTCGTCTCGCAGGATAGCTGCGACCGACGTTTTCGTAAGACTGATCGAAGCGGCAAATACATCAAGATCATGGTCGAATGAGAGAGCATATCCCAATTCTCGTTCACCCAAATCTTGGTCAAATCCGCTGAAGTGGGTCTCAGCGAGATGGTCAAACTGTGCTTGCAATCTATGTCGTATTGAGATTAAAATCTTGTGTAACTTCTGGAGTGCGAGATACCCACTTCATGATGTCACTGACAAATTCCATTTCGCGGAACTCATCACGTCTTAGGAGGTCAATATGCATATCGATACGTTTCTCCATGGGAGCAATCTCAGGATAGATGCGGCCGGCGTTCAAGAATGAGGTTGGATCACAGCGGCGAAGGATTGCAGCGAAGCGCTTGCATAGGATGGCAAGCCCGGCAGCATGACCTCTCATCTACGATTTCATGTCATGCGTGCAATGGTTGATTCAAGGAACCATACTCACTTCACAAATGCCTACGATAATATCAGAAACATCTCCGTTGAGAGACTCGGGAAGTCCGTGAGCCTGTCCAACAACGGTGTTGATAAGATCGATCTTCGACCCAACCCGTTGGAAGAAGAGGTAACAGCTTGTTGCGTCACTGTCGCTCTCCACATAAAGTTGGGGCAGGTATGGCTACATCACAACACTCAATATATTATGAACGACAGGATGGACGTTGATCTTACCTGCACAATCCCGAGCAATTCTCTGCTTTCTTTCGCTTCCAGCTTGCGCATCTCGAGCTCGACGGTCTTCGCTTGATTCTTGGCAGCAGATGACTGGAGCTTGAGATTGAGGGACATCATCGCTGCTGTTTGCGATGCTGCTGTGGCAGACTCATTTTGCGCCGTTTGAGTTTGCGTGCGCAGGTTGTCGAGTTCGCTGAGTTAAATGGTCACAGGAGTTCGCATCGAGAAACTGAGCAGGAGGTCACCTTTGCAGCTGTAACACAAGCTCTCGGAACTGAGTAATAGTGCTCTCCAGGTCTTGACAGGCATCTTCGAGTGTCGATATCCTTTGCAAGTGATCTCGGATCTGGGAGTCTTTTGAATCTGTAACCAAGAATCAGTTCTACCACACTTTTGTTGCGCGACAACATGATATGCACCCATTTCCTCTTGCAGGGCTTTCTCTGTCTCGATGTGATTTTCTTCCAGTTCATCATTGAGCTCCTTGAGGGCCTCAAGGTCCTCGATGGTGATGCGCATCTCCTCAATTTTCTCTCCAAGCATAAGATTCCGCTCAGTGAGTTGCACGAGCATCTCTTCCGCTCCTAGTGCGTCATCAAGCTGAGATTTGAGGTCATCAATCTGCGTTTCGGCGTTGGAGAGCTTGATGAGAGTTGTTTCGTATTGACCTGTTATGCGTGAGTGTATAAGAAGTAGCGCAGACAGGGAATTGATGGATAGAGTAGACCTTGAAGATCATCGATGCTCGTGATGTCCTTTTCCATCTCGGCAATGCGCCGGCGTTGATCTTGTTCAGTTTGTTGGGACATATCTCGGAGACTAGGAAGGGTTAAAAACCGGGCGAAGACGACGGTAAGTTGCGTACCGGATGAGCGCTTCCTTCAAACGTTCATTCTGTTTTTCAAGTTGAATATATGCTAGTGAGGATTTCGCGTTTGCTTCAACCTCCTCCCCACTCGCTATCTCACGGTCAATGTCATCATATTTCAATCGACACGCGTACTTACCATCACCCTCTTTCACCACCTGTAATTCCACCTCCACTTGGGCTAACTTCTCCTTCACCTCCTCTAACTCTGCCTGCGCCATCTCTGCCTTCTCTTCCGCGACCTCTTTATCCAACATGGCCATTTCCAACTGCTCCTGAGCATCGATCCCCCTGTTATCCGAGAGTTGGGTAAGTTGTTGGGC
Organism: Exsudoporus floridanus; assembly: GCA_038094735.1. NCBI lineage: Eukaryota > Fungi > Basidiomycota > Agaricomycetes > Boletales > Boletaceae > Exsudoporus > Exsudoporus floridanus. The sequence goes on from JBBPUP010000015.1 coordinate 97,222, forward strand.
GTCGGCCAATTCGCGCCGGGTGGCAATAAGTTCGGTTTGAAGCTGGTTAAGCTTCGCCTGAAGTTTCGGACGAAGGGCGACAAAAGACTCCGCTTCAGAGAGGCGTGTCTCGAGCTCACGAATGTGGCGGGCATCATCTGCTCGCTTGGCCTCCATTACCCGACTTCGTGCACGAAGTTCTTGAAGCTCAGTATCTTCTGCTGTGCGCTACATTGCTGAGTAAGTAGCAGCAAGTATCACATGGAGACGGGACACACGGTAGCAATGGGTGAAGATGGTTCTTTCGTTATCGAAACTGCTCGCATGTGTCCAGACCCGTTAGTGAGAGAAGGGGAAGCGCGCACTGGGGCACCCGTCAAAGAAGATGATGGTGTGACCTGAGCGGGAACCAACAAGGAGGCAGGTTCCGAGAGAACAGGTTGCTGAAGAGACTGTAGCTGAGGTTGAGACGAAGCAGTCTGAGGGGAAGGGGGTGAGAGTATGGTCGTGCTTGAAGTTGGGACGGTGATGGACGCTTCATGTAGCGGAGATGATGATTGGGGCGACGCCGGTGGTGCTATAGCGCGTGTAGAGGGTAGGGATGGACTGGGTGGTGCACCGTCTGCCGTTGATTGACGAGGGAAGGACTTGCGTGGTTGGAGGGAGAGCGCCGGAATGCGTTTCGCGGGGGAGGACGGTGGTGCGAGTCGAGATATACGAGGACTTGACCCGCCGGGTACTGAGAGCATGGAAGTCCCCGTTTGTGGGGGTTTGACTGGGCTTGACGAGCGGGAGGAAGAGGAAGCAGCACTAGTAGCACCAGAGCGTAATGTAGTCGACCGGGCGAGGTTGGTACTGGGAGTGCGCTGATGGCCTACCACGGACCGCGAAATGCTTGGCTGCGCTCGCTAAATGAGATGCATGGTTTCCGCCAAACGCTATTGTCGAACAGGGAAGACTCACGTTGGCTGGTGGCTGCTCAGCTTCAGCCGCGAGGATCTTGACTTGACTTGGGCGAATGAACACGCCGTAAAGTGGTTTGCAAGAGAAATACACGACGCCTTGGATGGAACCATCGTTCTTTCCCTTTGGCTCAAAGAGTTCGATACCGACCCATTTACCTGCCGCGAAGGAGGTCGCACCGCAGAAACGGACGATTCCCCTGCCATTTGAGATCTCTACGAGGGCACCGATCGAAGGATCCACGACAGACATTCGTGGCGAATGCCTGGCCTATAAGTTTTGTGGACCAAAATAACCTAGAAACAGTGAAAGGTAGCAGTGGTCGGTTAGTTAACTCGAGCAGGGCTAGTAGATGCCCTAGTGGCGGTGTTATGGACAGAGCGTAACACCTTGTGATGCTTCGTGACACCGATATCACGCCCAGCTTCGTCACCGCTGGTAACAGCGAGCAAACTACCATTGACACCCTCAAGGTCGCATCGGGATCTTACCAGCTCGTCGTCCTCAACAGCGTAACAAATAACTTTGGGTATCTTACAGCCGGTGGACGTTCAGATGCAAAACGGACATCGCCCGCAGGGTAAGGCCGTTCAACTTCCATCCATATGCTCACGTTTTGTCAACTTGTTCGTTTAGGCATTGATTCACTCTCCCTCTCTGGCCACGGAGAGCGCATAGGCTCAGACATGGGATCCGATAACGTCACCGAGCGGGGTTGGGCATCCACCACTACCTCTGACCCATCATCAAACCAGACAACAGATGGACGCGGTGAGCACTCCGGGAATCACCCCAATGGAAGGCGTCATGGCTCAGATGAAACACTCCCCGAACTTCTACCAATCATCCCCTACTGGTCTGCCAAACGACATCTCACTTGTGGCAATCCAATACCTCATTCTCCCGTCTCTGCCAAGCTCTTCCCATGGCGTGGTTCGGCTCCTGGAAAACTGAAGACCGCGAATGCTGCCCTAGTACTATGTCTGAACATAGATGTAGATCCTCCAGATATCATCAAGACCAATCCTTGTGCAGTCCTCGAGTGTTGGGTTGATCCGCATACAATGCCATCAAACAAGGCTCTCGAAGCCATCGGCACAAACCTCCAGCACCAGTTCGAGGGTCTCAGTCTCAAGATTCCTTACAAACCAATATTAGACCCTTCATACGAGGACCTGCGTCGGTTCTGCCTCAATTTGCGCAAACAAGCTAAAGACGAGACTGTTTGCTTCTATTATAACGGACATGGTGTACCTAAGCCCACGCCAAGTGGAGAACTCTGGTGCTTTAATCGCAACTACACCCAATATATCCCGGTTTCACTCATGGAAGTACAAAGTTGGCTCGGGTCTCCAGGCGTTTACATCTGGGATTGCTCTGCTGCCGGAAACCTTTTGACTAATTTCAACAACTTCGCTGAGCGTCGCGATCAGGAAGTGTTTACCACCCGTGGCGGGTATGTTGATGGCATGCAACCTTACATGCACTCCCTCCAACTCGCCGCGTGTCTTGCACACGAACAATTGCCCTCCTGTCCAGAGCTCCCCGCTGATATCTTCACTTCCTGCCTCACCTCCCCAATTGACATCGCGCTACGATACTTTATCATGACCCATCAGCTGCCCAACAACATCACTCCAGACATGGTTATGCAGCTTCCTGGTGATCTCAAGGATCGAAGGACACCGTTGGGAGAGCTCAACTGGATATTCACGGCCATTACAGATACGATTGCATGGACCACGTTTCCCCGAGATGTTTTCACCCGCTTATACCGCTCTGACCTCCTTATCGCGTCTCTATTCCGTAACTTCCTCCTGGCGGAAAGGATCATGAAGAATTATCACTGTACCCCCCATACTTATCCTGTCCTCCCCGCTACAAACACGCATACGCTCTGGGCTGCGTGGGATCTTGCTGTCGATACGTGCCTACGGCAGCTTCCTGAATTGCTTGAAAAGAACCCCACAGTCGCAGTTGCTGCAGCGAATTCAGCAGGGCAGATTGGTACTAGCGGAGCACCCGTTGGTCAGCCTGGCCAACGTGGTGCCAATGGTCCACAGGCCGAGAAGCCATACCAATACATACCAAGCAGGTTCTTTACGGACCAGCTCACAGCTTTTGAAGTCTGGATATCTCGTGGTGGCTCTGCACTCACGAAGCGAGGCCCATTGTCACTTCCACCTCAGAGTTGTAACGGAGGCTTTGACAGCACGGACGGTACAAATGGCTCTGCGGTCAACCTTAACGGAATCTCGACTTCTCCTAGTCACCAAACTGATCGAGATCTGGTGCCGCGCAAGCCACCGGACCAACTACCCATTGTCCTCCAAGTTCTTCTTTCCCAACCCCACAGACTTCGAGCTCTCATCCTCCTGTCTCAGTTCGTTGATCTAGGACCATGGGCTGTCAACCTCGTTCTCACCATCGGTATATTCCCATACATCTCGAAGCTATTGCAAGCCGCGGGTCAGGACCTGCGGCCTGTGCTCATCTTCATTTGGGCACGCATCCTCGCGGTTGACCCGAGTGTCCAAATCGATTTGCATAATACTCAAGGCTTCAAGTACTTTGCAAATGTTTTGGCCCTCACGGAGGACCACCCCCAGCATGCGCTCCCTAATAGTGCCGAGCATAAAGCGATGTGTGCATTCATCCTTGCTGCCGTTTCTCGGGACTACTACAATGGTCAAATGGCCTGTTGGAGAGAGCGTGTGTTCGACAACTGTTTCGACAAATTAGACGAAGGCGACTTTTTACTCAGGCAGTGGTGTGCGCTATGTATCGCGCAGATATGGGAAGGGAATGACGAAATCAAAGTCTATGGTGTCGACAGGGGTACCCAGGATAAACTGATCCTGCTGCTATCTGACGACTCGCCAGAAGTCAGAGCTGCGGCATTGTACGCGCTGGGCACGTTCATGGGCGCTAGCGGGTCCGCAAATTCCGTGAAACAAGGAGGTGGGGGTACTGGGACACAGTACCAGCTCGAAGAACGGATTCACTTCCGTATGGAAGTCGCCGTCGCTACTGGCGCGACACTTGCTGTGAAGGACGACGCGAGCCCAATGGTACGCAAGGAACTCCTTATCCTCATCAGCTGTCTCGTCAAGGAGTGGAGAGGTTATTTCGTGATTTGTGCATGGATCTACTGGGAAGAAGACAGGAAATGGCGTTCCGACCCAAGTGCACAGCCCCATGAAGAGGAAATGACCTTAGGGGCCGTTGCTGAATGGCTGGATGTGTTTGGTGACGACGATGGCGCGCGGGAGGAGAATCGTGTCTTGCTTTCATCGTTCTTCACAATCTTCGTAGGCCTACTGGAATTGACAAGCGACCCATATCACGAAGTTGCCACCCTCGCTCAGACAATCGCAGACTACGTCGTGGCTCTCCTCTTAGCTTCTCCCTTCTACCGCCTTGATTGTACATCCCTTGATGTACCACCTCCACAAGTAGACCCCAAAGGTGGCGCAGGCGGTACCCACTCCCGTGTTTCATCTCTCCAGTCATCGCCCCTTATGCAGCATCCACCCTCTCCAGTGCTTTCCCGTTCAGGGGTAACCCGCAGCGAGAGCATGACGAGCACATTGTCTTCAGGTGTCACCTCCACCCTCCGACGTACTTCCTCATTTGCTACCGCCCTCCGCAACCTCGCGGGCGGCATCGCCTTTCCGTCGACAGAGGATACCCGAGCTCCTCCTTCTCCAATCCTGCCTCAGTCTCGCCCTGACTTCCTTGCTGCTTCCAGACCTCCCTCACCAAACTACAATCTCGCACAATATACTTCGCCTTATTCTCGTCCGGCTACGCCAAGCGCAATGAGTGCAACAATTGTTGCATCATCGTTACCTCCTTCGCCTACGCAATACAAAGCACACCCTGATTATCTCCCCTCACACGTTATGGAGGCGCTTATGGAAGAAGACATGGTGCGACTGCGCTCACGCCGGCGGGTTGCGACACACGGCAGAAGAGGTGGACCGAGCCTTGGACCAGGTGGCGATTTGAGCAGTCCGAGCGGGAGTATATTCTCGGTTGATTCAAACGGGAACAATGTCCCGCTTGGATGCGGAACTGGAAATGGACTTCGAGACGTTTTACCGTTGAAGAGCTCATTCTTTGATTGGTGCTGTGAGTATTTCAAAGAGCCACAGATGAGGGTATGTTGTATTCCCTTGTTGCTCCTCTGCGCCTGCTCACTTTTTGATTGACCTCAGCAAGCAGAGGCAGATGAACCTGGTAGCGTTCAATATAACTACCAGGTATGGAGGCAGCAACGAAACGAGCACGTGATCGCAGAGACGCAGTTGCAAGCACCCTGGGCGCGTGAGTTGTGTCTTGGCGCTATATTGTTCTACCCAATTGACACGATTACATTCAGAGACTTCCCGATGGGATCGGCCAGTGGCCAATCTACAAGTCAGCAGCAACCCACTTTGCATGACTCTGCACGCATACGATCCTCATCTCGTCATCGCAAACGACACTGATATGATCAGGTTTGTCTGATGCGTTCTCGCAGGGGTCATGCGTTGACTGTACTTCAGCGTTTGGGACTGGTCCCAGCGGAAGCGGTTGAACTACTTTTGCAATGGAAATCCCAGAGGGACCGGTATAACATCGTTACATATCATCAACCAAGACGTAGGGGGCATCATCATGGCAGGCTCAGGTCTGTTAGTTTCCCCTTTTTAACTCACGTTGTTGTTGAAACGCTTTTGCAGCCGACGGGATCGTGCGCCTATATCGTAATTACGATCCAACTTTGGACCAAGGTCCATTACAAATGGTTAGCTCTTTCCGAGGTCTGACCGAGATGATTAATGTGCGGAGAGGGAGTGGGCTCATCATGGATTGGAAACAATCCGGAGGATCTCTCCTCGTGGGTGGTGATTCAAGAATTATCAGAGTTTGGGATGCACATACGGAGTCACAAGTTCTGGTGAGGTCTCTGCATGCATCAACCATGTACTTCATTGACCTGGCAATTTAGGACTTGGAAACCAATTCAGAGAGCCCCGTCACCTCCATAATCTCTGATCACGGGTCATCATCGACGTTTATTGCTGGCTTCGCGGATGGCGTTGTCAAAGTATTTGACCGCCGTCTTGAGGAGGACGATGCCGTGGTGAGGTCTTACCACGAGCATCACGCATGGGTGCAGAATGTCAAGTATCACCCAAGGATCAGTGGCCAATCCCTTTCAGCGAGGTATGTGGGTTTATCTCGATAATGAGCATTTAAAATGGACCGTCTGCAGCCTCTCCGGTGAGGTACGCCTATGGGATGCCCGAGGCTCCGACCGCGCTGCCCACGCATGGGATCCACACCCTGCTGGCTTATCATGTTTCGATGTCCATCCCCAAACTGGCCTTTTTGCTACGTGCGTAAATATTATCTTCGTAACGCTGTCGTTAGGTGACTTTGAAATAGTACATCCGCTCTCACCCCTACAAACTGGAGACACCAACGTCTTACAATACATTCGATATCCGATTCCAATCCCGGCGCGTTGACCACGCTCAATCTCCCTACTGGCCTCTCTGTATACCCAACGCGACTGCCATCACCGTACATCCCGAGGTTTACCTCGCTCTCTTTCCATTCCATGGAGATGTTGTACGCCATTGGACAACCTGATGGTTCTGGTATGTTTTATATTTGCGTATTTCATGTTCATCGTGTCTGATGACATATCTTAGTCAAAATCACGGGATGTAAGTTCAACTAGAGGTAAAGTTTGACACGCGTTACAGTCTACATCGTTGAACATGCTATTATGCGTCTGCATGACTACCTTGCCGAATCTCTCCCTTTGATGTTTCGAAATGCTATCGCACGATATATCCAATGTATTATAGTACACTATCTCATAATGCATACTCGTGATACATAATATCTCGTGATGCATACCAGGGTCTTGCCCTTTTTTTTTCGACGAGTAGTGCCGCCATGCTGCGACGCGCCTTGGGGTTCACGTAGGTAAGCGCCGTTGATTGGACGCGAGTGGGGTGATCCCGGCACGTGCTCGCTTACCCGTTATGGAAGGCACAGTATGGTTAAATGTAACGTAGAGTGCACATCTGAACTGGCCGCTAACTGGTCAGCTGTACAACTCCTAGGCTATCTTCGTGTCGGCAGCCTGATCCGGTGTGTCAGGTTCTTTTTGAACCATCTTAGCTTTAGGATGGCCAATCTCTCGCGTACGGCGAAATCAGGAAGTGACTGGGGCCAAGCTGAACTGCATGCGTACAACATCGCTGTCGAATTCAGGACGCACCCACCTTTTTTGGCGTCAACCCTCTACCACAACCAGCTGTCGCTGCAGAACTCCTGAATAACGTTGCTGCCAACGACATGGCAAACGACGCGAATTATAAATTCCTACGCTACATGGATTTGGTAATGGATCTTGTTCCTTCAGAGGAATCCGCGGTGGACGATTTCGCCGTCCATTTGCTTACGGTGTTAGGCTACGCTGCGCCACGAACCAGGATGGTGCGCACGCACGCAGACATTCCCCTTGTCATTTGTGGACGGGAATATCATGCAAAAAGCGACGTTTGTATTGTGCATTCAGATGATATCCTGCTCCTTGTTCAGGAGGACAAACGACACGATCCGGAGCCGCAGTTAATAGCCGAGGCGATCGCCGCCTTTCAGACAAGCAACTACAGGCGAACGCATGTTCTCGGACAAGATCCCATTGCGTACAAGGTAATGCCAGGAATTACCTTGAAAGGGACCTCGCCGATTTTCTACAAGATTCCCATCACGACCGGACTTGCTCAAAGCGTTGCATTTGGCACCTACCCTGCTACACCCACTATTGTGCATGCACATCTCCCTGTAGTGGCTCGCCCCGCTCGCCGTCTGAGTGAGGGCGTGAGACCTCTTGAAAACAGAGCAACCATTCTCGCCTGATATGAAGCATTCAAGGGGTTTGTAAATGCATGATTTCCTTTGTTGGACTGAAACTAATGGTAGTCTCAGATTCATGCAGGTGGATCACGGTGCGGGTTTGTCTCGGAAGCAGAAAAGTGGCAGAGTATCATCAGTAGTGAGATTCTGACATTTTGGTGCTTGATTTGTGCACAATGCGGTTATGTTTCATTCCCTTCGTCTCATCATCCTGGGCGGGAAGGTTCGACCAACTTAGAGAGGTGTTTCCGAGACCGGAAGAACTAAGGAGGAAGTTTCTGCAGTGAGTCAGCGCCACAACAAGACCCGAAATATTAGTAAGCTACGTGAACATCGACTGGCATCCACTGACGAATGGGGTCGCATAGTCACGGAATCCTCCTCACCGCGGGTTCCAATGCCAAAGGCCAACTGGGGATCGGCTCCTACGATGATGCCCATACATTCACGCCATGCCAATTCGGAGAATGCAAACCAAACCATCTCCCCGAATCCACCTCCCGAATCACTCATATCGCATGTGGGGCAAACCATACAGTCCTGCTGCTAGAACACCTCGATGGCTCCGCCACTCTATGGGGCGCCGGGGACGGAAGGGGTGGCCAGCTTGGGCCTGAGTACCATCGCGAGGGACCAGACCCGGCGCCATGGACGATCTTTCACAGGCTCGCCCTGGCTTCGAACTCATATACCTCTCGCGGGTACACGTATAAACGCATTGCTGCAGCGTGGGAGGCGACATACGTCGTGCTCTCGCATCCCGGACGTTCGGACGTACTGTTGTCCATGGGGTCGAATGATTTCGGGGCGCTAGGCGTTGGAGAGGGGATAGGCCGGGGTGGGGATGGGTTGGTTCCCGGTGAACCGCGGGCCGTCAACTTTGATCACATCTTCCCGGACGACTCTGGACGCTATCCAGCGCCCCGAACGATATGTGTACAGTCACTTCATGCTGGTCCACGCCACGTCGTCGCACAGCTCGTCATGGCGAGCTCTGATGGGTCTTCGTATACCCAGACTGCCCTCGTTGGATGGGGTGCATCCAGACATGGACAACTCGGGGAGAATGGAGGGGTACGATTCGTTTCTCGCCCTACTCCCTTACCCATAAACATCCACGAGGATCCTATGGTCTCTTGTGCGTTGGGAAATCAGCATACGGTCGTCTTACACGAGTCGGGTCGCATATCAGCCCTCGGGTCGAATAAACAGGGTCAGATCCAGTCATTCAAACCTCAGAACCGCATCTGCAGACTCGGGTGCACGTGGAACGGCACATACATGCAATCGGTCGATGGTGACAAACATGGCTTGCTTGCGACTGGTAATAATGCTCAAGGACAGCTTGGTCGGGGCTATACGGTGGAATCTAACTCGGCGGTCGGCACGACAGTCAGCCTTCCTGTGGATCGTGCCATATCTAGCTTCGTTTGCGGGAGTGAACATGTCCTAATTGCAATGTCCAGCTCCGTACAGGAGGGCGACTTAGTTCTGGGATGGGGTTGGAACGAGCATGGAAACATGGGACTGGGGTCTCTGGGTAATGTTAGCATCCCAACGCAATTGTGGCCGAGGGAAGATATAGAAGCGTATAACAAATACCCACAGAGGGTGATAGGCATTTGGGCAGGTTGTGCTACGAGTTGGTTGCTTGTCGAATAAAAAACTATCAAAGCTCGAGAAACACAGGGTCGGCCCCCCCGAAACGCCATACGACATCAGTGGGTTGGAGGTTCCGCGAGGCGCAACTAGTTCGCATCTTCGTCGAGTAGGCCCATGTCTTGGTGAATCTGTCGAATAGTGGTTCCCCTGATAGCGGCCAGCTGCGCATGAAAGGTGAGTATATACGGTTTACTTCGCCGAGACACTGTACCCTTCCGATGAGGATCTTGGCCAAGGAGACAGCAAACATCAGTTTGGAGCCACACGCAGGAGAATTCTTTTTAGACCTGTGTCGCATCCTTGGCTTCATTGTAACGATGAAGCAGCCTGATATGTCGTAAAACTATGTCTTCAGCATTCTCATCTGGCCTGGAGATGTGACCAGAAACGTTATATCGCATCACCGAGTCGACGCGATACGCATATACCCGAGTCTTTTCTGCAGCTCGTCGATTTCTGCCTGGAGCTTCGCGACATATTCCTGTTGTTTCTGAATGACAGACATGCCATGAATCGCTTTTACTCGATGAACATTTGTACCTTGGCGGATGTGCGTGCATACATCATGGGCGTTGTTAATCGCTTGACGACGCTGGTATCTTGTGAACAGCAAGTTCGCTCTCGAAATGATTGGAAACGGGCGTTGACTGGTACAAAGGTATTAATGGGAGATGGGGGAAGGAATCGAAGGACGGCGCGATGCAACAACCAGCATTACGGCAACGACGCATCGGGATAAACTACGTTAAACAGTCGGGGATGAGATAGCAGGAGCCTTCTACTCACCCCGATTCCCTCGATATGGCTTGGAGGTGCTCAGGAAGAACCAACGCTGAACTCATCCACAACCTCACTAGGCATGGAATCCTCACGACAGATCGAGTTGTCGATGTACGCTTCGTTTACAGTCCTCAGATAACCTAGATGCCCCTGACGCTCGCACAGGCGATGTCCAGTGTAGATCGCGCCAACTTTGTCCCGAGAAGATCAGAGGCATATGACGATGCGCCTCAGTACGTCAAGTCCCTGCTCCGTCCTCAGGCTGTTGACTGACAACAGGACATGCATTCAGATCTATCGGCCATGGCGCAACTATTTCTGCGCCCCATATGGTACAACCGATCTCTCGTGCTTTTTTGCAATCTGACCTGCCGTATACAGCATGCTCACGCCGTGGAGCATCTCCTTCCTTTCCTCCACCCTGGGGCAACCGTCCTTGATGTAGGAAGCGGTTCAGGCTACCTCTGTGCTGTTCTCCACCACCTGGTCTCTCCATCCCAACCGGGGGCTCCTCAGGGTAAAGTTGTCGGCATAGACCACATACCCGAGTTGGTGGAGTGGTCCAAAAGCAACTTGATCAGCAATGGACTGGGTCCTGCAGCGGACGAAGGTAGGATTCTTGTGGTAACGGGGGACGGGAGACAGGGTAGGCTGTCAATATATTACGGTCTGGTAGAGGTCGAGATAACTCAGCTCACACGTACCCTTGTGTAGGTTATCCTGATTCTGGTAAGTGCTATCCTACTCACATTCTACTTGTCACTTTTATCTTTGCATATAGGACCCTATGATGCTATCCATGTTGGTGCTGCGTCCGAGAGGCTTCCTGAACCCCTCATCGACCAGCTCAAGGCACCCGGAAGAATGTTCATACCAGTTGGCACATACAATCAGGCCATCTGGCAAGTCGAGAAAGATGCCAATGGCAAGGTGACAAAGAAAGAGATCATGGGTGTTATGGTCAGTCCCCGTGCCTTTGATCTTATCGGATTCGATGGCCGATTTTCGCTTCGCCATCGTCACGATGACGGTCGCTCTTTTCTTGTTGGTAAAACCCTCATTTTGGTTTTATCAATATGTACCATTCAACCATCACATTCAAATCGGCTTGACATGGGGTATTAATCTAGTACGTCCCTCTAACCGATGCAGAAAGCCAAAGGAAGGGATACTAAGCAAGAGAGCGGGCTCGAAGTAGGCTCAGTGAAGTCAAGATGTGAGTAGTAGGATCTTTATGCGTTGTCATTTCACTTTGCATTTTTCCGTGGTCCCTATTTTTGGTGTCTGGGCGGCACATGTATTAATAACTTTGTCAACTCGGAGGAATATCTATGTTTGAGTCGAGTGGGAGACTAAGATCTTAGCTTGGCTCTTCAAATTGTGTCTATGGAACAACAGAATGGATTGGTCGATAGGTCCGTCATACAAAACTACTTACAGTCGGATGTTAATGATTTATAAAGGCAGACAACAACAAGCAAAATGAACACCACATACGTAGCAGCAGTAATATGGATCAGGTAAAGTGAGAAAGAACCACTCCCCTTTTCAGGCGACTTTGACGGTGGGAGACTACACCCTAACTTTCTTGGCGACGGTTTCGCCTTCGTCATCGTCATCGTCACCATACGCATCCCCCTCACTAAGCTCGTCTACGCCTCGTTTTGAGCCTGCGACAGCCGACGAGAGGTCGATGGGGTTTTCCACCGTCCCTTCTTTGTCTTCATGGTACTCTTCATCTTCGTCATCGTCCTCCTCGTCATCCACCTCGGTCCCCGTGGTGCCGTTTTGCTACGATCAACCGTTTGATTAGAGTTGCACATGTGTAGAAGAACAAATGAACATACTTTTCTCAGAAGGAGCGCGGTCATCTGCAAAGAGCGATAAGGACGTCATTTTATGGGAGACAATCACAGCCCTACATTGTCTGACCCGCTTCCACCCTCCGCTTCTTCGCCGTCCTCGTCCTCGTCTTCCTCTGGCTCATAGGAGTCACCCTCACCCTCATCCTATAGCGCCAGAGGCCAGGAGGAATTTGTCAGCGGCTTGATGGAGGAGGGAACGAGATAGTACCTCTATCTCATATACGTCGCTTTCTTCCCCCTCGTCAATTTCCTCTTGCTCCCCCTCTCTGGTGTGCGTGGGTTCGAGGGTGGGTTCAGCGGCCATTGTTTTTCGTTTTCGAGAGGATGTAGGTGTGAGGGACTGGTCGTGGGTGAGAAACGTTGGCGCTGGAATGTTTAGGGTGGTGCCAACGGTAAGCCGTTTAAGGTCGGTGGTTAAACGGGCCGGGAGAGAAAATGGGTGGGGGGGCACAAATTTGATCAAAAAAAAAAAGTTGCTATGAACTCGACTTCTGGGACGGGAGTTTAAGTCAGTTTGGTCGTCTGACGCAGTCTGTCCTGAACGAGGGAGTTATATGTAAGCGTTTCTGATGTGAGGGAAATCGAGCAAAAATGAGTGTCAGAATAACGGCAGGGGACAACGAAATTGGCAGGAAAGGACTCACAGTCAGGAAGGGATGGCTGACGAATTGCAAGGACGAACGTTGGTTTTAGTGCCGAGGACCTGCCATATGTACGCATACGGTTCCGAGTTTGATTTCTTTCTCACTTAATCCTGGTGTAGTCGTCCCCCTCCTTTGTCATCAAACAGGAGAGGGGTTTTTACCTTGTATAGAAATCAGAGGGGGGTCGATAGAGCGCTCGAGGGGTCGTCTCTCCCGGGGATTGCCGACAGTTCACGAATGGCAACGTCTGCCATGGCGGTTGTTGCCCAAGGCGCAAGCACTGGTAAGAGGAAAGGTTTCCGCTTGGGTATTGAGAGCTGTGTCTTATATTTCGACCCAGGCACGTCGTTGACCCTTTATAAGTGTACAGGAGGTGTGCAAGTCCGCCATGAGGCGCTGTCCTAAACCCGGTTGCTGGGCGATGGTGCCAGTTGGGCGATATCATGATCAGTTTTGAACCTTGTTGAACACGTTTAGAATCTTGATCGTCACACGCAGGTGTATTCAAGTACGTCCGTGACGATGGTTTATCTGGTTGATCAATCATATCAGGAGCACATCATTTCTCGGACGCTGCATGCTTTTGTCGTGAGCGGGTCAAGTTCTTTGGATGGCGGGATCACACGTTGATCCCCTCTGGGGAGATGATCCAGATGCTCAGGTGTCGGTCCTAGGGTCATGCTGGGGGATTTGCCTTCGGGTATCCCCGGGGTTCCATGCTACCGAAACGAGGTGGAGGCTCTCCTGGCTCGATTCAAGTGTGAGATGAGATTCGGGCGCAAAAAAACAATTTATATGCCAGCGCTGTATCAGCTCACTGTCGGCGGGGCGTGTCGTACAAACGGATGCTGTGTGGGCACAACCGCCGATTATCAGGCAGACTCACACGGGGGATATCTAAGCAACTGCACCGAGCATCCCCGTTATAATTACACGTTCGATATCCCAACGGAAGTTGCCTACACGGACCAGCACGGAAGTAGTCCAGGATGTCAACTTGCTTTGGTGTTGAGTAAACCTCTGGCTTTCTGACACAATCCGGAAACAGTTTGATATCTAAATCAAGATGAGATCGCGGTAATCGCGGTTGCAAGGGTTAGAAAGACGGCAGCTTCAGGGTAACCTGGCGCGTCTGCGTTTCTCACTGCGCAGCCTTCGCACACGGTAAAGTGCAACTGGCGGGTTATTCCTAGATAGGGTTGCACGTTTTGCAACGCTGGGGAGCAGCTCTGACGTCCCAGTTTACTCTCAGGAGGGATGGTAGCGGCGAACAATAGTGTAGTGAAATTACGTTTTGGGAGACAAACGAAATCGAGGTTGCGTTGGGCCAGTGGGCAGCAGTCCGAGCCTCGAATCGTCTCCGCCTTAACACCTCAACCACTTTCGTTTGTTTACTACTCACTTCTCCGACGACGTCGACGGCAGGGACGACACGCACTTGTCGTCGTTCGATAGATCGTTTAGTTTAGAGCCGTCTTACTATCTCCGGTCAACACCGCACCGCACAGCTGGGCCTCGAGGCAGGACGAGAACTGATCTTCATCTTTTCCGTTGCTCGTGGTTTTCACGCACCAACCGCACGTCCGCCAAAACTGACCAAGCTGTCAATTCCGTATCAACTTCCGCTCTACCTAATTCATCGATCCAGCTGCGCCCTCTGTCCTTTCTTCTTTCCTCCCACATAGCCCGCGACAAGTCCGGCACTCTCAGTGTCCCCGCGAGAATACAAGCCTTTTATTCCCCCATTCTCGCATGCATAGTGCTTCCGCCACTCATCAACACGTCCATTTCTCGAAGAAAAGCTTCAAAACCGCTCTAGGCTTCGCTGCCCTCTCTTTCAAAGACGTGAATCCAATCCGTGGCCGTTCTTCTGTCGACACTCATCGTCCTCGTGAACCCTCTACCAGAACTAGCGTTGACACATCTAGAAGCTACCACCACGACCGTAAATCTAGAGCAGAACGCTCAAGCATCACAGGCCTCGCTTTCTTCGAGTCACGCAACTCCTCTCCTCACAACAAACACGCCCCTCCCAATAACTCCGTCCGCAGTATGGGGAACCTAGACGCCGCTCCTTCTTGGTCCACGCGACGACCACCAGTTCGCATCGATGCTCAGGAAGGTCCCTGGAGTATCAGCGTCGCAGAGACGCCACATGATGCCCGCTCATACTCTATTTACATAAAGAGTGAGTCGCATCGTTCTGCCCACCCTTCCTCCACACGGCTGGAACCTACATGTACTCTCCACTTTCTTTTTGAGTTGCGTCGATGTCGCTTCCGAGCCTATCGGTGCCCTGTGTATGCGTCGTCTTGACGTTCCTTGGTATCTTGATATGGCCATATGTAATCCGACGTCCCTTCACTCTTACCTGTCCTTCCGCGGCTTCTTCCTCTATCATTGCTAACACCGCCGTTCCCTTACCAGCACCCACGCATAATCTCACCCTTACGCGCACAGCCACTGAGGTGGTCGAGCTTCATGCGAAACTCGAAGACTCTGATGGCGCATCCAAGCTCCCCAAGTTGCCAATCGACATCGCCTCTCTCCCCCAACAGCCTGCAAAGCGCAAATCCACGTTCCTGAATACCCTTTCGCGCCTCGCATCGCCCTCGACAAATAAAGTCGGTCGTCAGATGTCCGTGCGGACTCCAAGCAGCCCCAACTTTGGATCTTCGACCCCAGATCAGCTAGGCTCTCCCTCTCAAGAGATTGGCGATCCCTTCACAACCCTCTCTGCATCGTCAGCTAGTATCGTCTCTAGCGGAAAAGCCGCTAATACCACGATGACCGCCCTTGCTGCATACTTGACCACCGTTTCCAATGATCCGTCGCTTAGACAGACCCGCGCTTGGAAACGTTTCGTTCATGTGCGCACCGACGATCTACAGAGTGTACGTGCCGAGAGGGCGATCAAGCGCGTACGCTCCGACCTAGTCGCCCATATTCGCTCAAAGGCAGATGTATCCGCACAACCCAGCTCGACGAACGTTAGTTCATCCAATCTCAGCGAGATAGTGGATGGTGTAGAGAGCATAAACGATGTCGTGGAAGAGGAGGTCGTTTTGAATGACCAGAGTAAAAGTGATCCCCGAGAGGAGAATACTAAAGAGGAAGAGGAAGACCTCGAGGCAAACACACCTTCGTCGCAGTTCATGGCAGAGCAAACGCAGATCATCGAAATAGAGAGATCTGACGATGGCGCTCCTGATGTTCCACCGAGTGACAATGCAAAGGTCGCTCACATCGATATGGATGCTGTTACGAATGGAGCAGTTGAAGAGGAAGCCATCCTACCTACTCCTGTTGCCGACGTCCCAACATCGAGGATTCCACGTTCGCATTCGGCCGATCCTGACAAGGCTAGTCGACTTTCGCGGGTGTATACCTCGTCGACGATGCAGGATGGTACATCGTCTGCTACCGGTGACGAATCGTCGATATCTACCACCGCTCGTCGTGCGCGAAAGAAGCGTTCCCAGTCGACTGACCCCAATCGCAAGAAAAAGGCGCAACGGAAGGTCGCCATTGATGACTTCGAAATGATGCGTGTCCTCGGGAAGGGCTGCGCGGGCAAAGTTCTCTTGGTGCGACATAAAATGAGTGCCGACCTGTATGCGCTCAAGGCCATCACCAAGCGTCACGTCTTGGCGCACCAAGAACTCCAGCACACCTTGACCGAACAAGCAGTCTTGAAGCGTATGGCAAAGGAATCCAAGGACCCGTTCGTGGTCAAGCTCTGGTGGAGTTTTCATGACAAGGAGAACTTGTTCTTGGTTATGGTGAATCAACGTTTCTTTATACTGCCACTGGTTGCAATACCACTAACCTTGTTCCTTTTCCATTCCATTAGGACTTCCATCCAGGCGGTGATCTTGCCACGCAGCTTGCACGTTGGGGAAGGCTGGGCCGCGACCGCGCACGATTCTACGCCGCGGAGATTGTCGAGGGTGTGGAAGGCCTGCACGCGGCTGGTGTCATTTACCGTGACCTCAAGCCGGAGAACATCCTCATTGGGGCTGATGGACATATTGTCCTGACGGACTTTGGCCTTTCGAAAGAGTTTCCACGCCGTGCAACCCCAACCACAGCACCATCCACGCCCTCCGGGTCTCGTGCAGAATTCTACTCTTCTCCAGGTAGCGAACCTACAACCCCGCCTTGGATGAAGGGCGAGAAGGGCCAGGACCTCTCCGCGGGTTGGTCAGGCCAGGTTGTTGTCCCGGCTGACACGACGATCACATTCTGCGGCACAGCAGAGTACCTCGCTCCTGAGGTTATACAGGGACTGCCGTATAGCTACGAGGTCGATTGGTGGAGCTTTGGCACGATGCTTTATGAGATGTTGACAGGAATTGTACGTTAAGCGGCTGGTTCCTTTACGTTTTGTGCGAGAGGGGCTGATATCTATGCCACAGACTCCCTTCTGGGCGAATAACCATTCGGATATGTACGTCAGGGTGCTGCAAGATGAACTGCAATTCCCCGAAGACAGGGCGATGGACCAAGATACGAAGAGTTTGATACGGGGTGTAAGCGAACACCTGCTTTGTGGATGATCTTATATACTTATATGCACTTCATATAGCTACTTCAACGAAATCCTGCATTAAGGATATGCGAACCACGGATCAAACGGCACCCATACTTCTCTATGATGTGAGTAGAACGAGAACGCATGTGATGCACATTTTGATGCAACACCTTCGCATTTTAGCGATTGGTCGCACGTGTACTACAAACGCTACATACGTGAGGCGTCTGTTCGAACTCGCTTGATTTTGTCTGCTCATACCCACCCCTTTCTTTTTTTTTCCTGTTAGCCCCCTATATTCCACCCATCGACCCTTCGAATGCCAGCGATACCCAGAACTTTGATGACACGTTCCTTGATATGGAGCCGGTGATAGATGACCCCAATGACCAAGATCAAGTGGATACCGATCAGGACCGCGATCATACTGATGGTGAAACCGCCGACTGCGAGGACGCATACCCAACACCTTCCCACTCACGCAGCCCGTCGGTGCACCCGGATGAGAGTAGCGTGGACGTGTTCGATGGCTATTCATTCAAGGGTCGTCATTCGGTCATTGTGGACGAGGAAGATGAAAACGGCTCCGGCGATTCGGGGGAGGAGACGGATGAAGAAGACATCCCGTCGGTCTTGACCGATATGTTGGATAGTCCTGCTCAGCCGCCACGCGAGGCAGAGGTTGTCGCAGAGTCCCCTGTTAGCGATGAGCAGTCGGCCGAGCCTGAGCCCAAGACGCCGGAAGCACGGCCACAAGCGCTTTTGGAGGAAGTTCCAGAGCCAGAAAAGGCCACGGTTATTATTGACCCAGCGTCATCTGCCGACCTTTCCTCTACACCTCGAATCACAGAGCCATCTCCCCAGAGCGTTCCTGCCGCAGAGCCTGTGGAAGCTGCTCCTCCCCTGCCTGCTAAAGATACGAAACCGAAAGCCACCAAAGTCCCCGCCTCCTCGAAAGCTACTGTTCGGAATACTCGTAATCGCCGCGAGAAATCTGGCATCCCTGCCTTGGACCGCTTCCTTTCTGATGGCCCTGACGAAGACGAAGATATGACGGAGAAAGAGGAAGATGATGACTGGGACATCATCGAGGCTGATGGCGAAGATCGCAACGGCACCAAGGGTCCGAGTCTCTTTGCCCGCGGTGTTGTGGACCGGTATAGGTTGGCCGTGTTCCGCAAAGCGTCCACGCCATCTCAACGTGTGGTTGGACGGTCGGTCTCGGGCTTCTCGAAAGAATCGGATCTCCATGCGGTCGAGCTTGCGGATTCGCCGAGTCCATCAGAAAAGCGCAGAGGTCGTACGCCTGGCCTGAAGTTCCGAAAGACGCCCCAATTCCTCAAAGGAAAATCACCACCGTCGTCATTCTCTGCCAAGAGCTCGTCTACGATCAAGACATCTACACCGTCGAACGCTGCGACTAGTACCACCATTTCGTCAGTCTCGAGCAATGGTCTGCTGACCCCCTCTGTATCGGCCGCGAGTACCATGGCTATGTCGCCGTCGCTGAGGTCAAAGGAATCCGCCATATCAGTTGGAAACCGGAGCCAATCATCCGACCAGTCCAACGGCGAGATCGCAGAGCCTTTCTCGCATTTGGCCTCACCCGAGGCGCCCAAGTATGCGTCTCACCACAGCGAGGAACCGGAGAAACTGAAGAGCAAAAAGCTGAAGAAGTACAAGGAAAACGCGGAAAAGGTTCTCTCGCTCTTCGCTTCGCAACGTTAGCCGACCATCCCCTCTGCGCGTCGAGGGCTGGGTCCTTGGCGCAATCCGACAATCCGTATCCGTATTTCTCGCGAATTTATCGATGCCAAGTTGAGCTTCATGTCCTCTCTCTTTCATTATCTCTATGCATTACCCATTACTTACCCGCATTTTTCCTTTTCACACTTTCATTGTGGATATGCTGCGCTAGTGTCGTGGCTTCGCCTTTTTCTTCCCTTTTACTTAAGGACGACACGGCGCCATTGCTCAGGGTCATAATAATACGTAGTTGTGCCTTTCTTTTCCCGTCACTACAACGTTGCATTGCTGTTCTGCTTAGTCGTCCAACCTCTCATCCTGCATCAAACAATAACGATCCTTTTTAGAACCTATGAATCGGCCTAATATTTTCATCGTCCAGTTGCTTCTTTTTTTACCATCCTTTCTTTTGAGACTGTTTGCAAGAAGGAAAGAGAAAGAATTGTGATTTTCGTATAATATATACCACCTGTCATTGTCCAGTGTCCGCCGAGATGCAAAGACAGTCCCATATCTACGGCGACGCTCCTGGCATCTTGGTCTTGATTTATCTAGATAAGTCAAGTTGCAGACGAATCCGACGTAGAAATTACAATTATTTTCCCACACATATGGCCCTCTTTATCGCCTAAAGCCCCTAGTCAGCCTCATCTAGTATGATGGAGTCGCCAGTCCTGCCAGTCACGGTGCCCACCACCAATGCTCCCACACGAGACCCATCCCCTCGCCCCTGGCTGCTTCTATTCGTTGAAGCATTTTTTGTTGTCTTCTTCTTCAATACGATCGGGCACATCCTTCTCGGCCTCTGGCTCCAGTCCCGCCATGCAGCACCTCATCTGGTCATCCATTTCGGCGTGTTGACAGCTATATCTGCCATCACATTGCTTGGCGGTGTGCACAGTGCAGCTCAAGGACAAAAACAATGTGCCAGCATGTGGCGTGTCATGTATCTCATGGCATATCTGCTCGACCTTCTTTTTGGGATGGCTGTAAAGGGGTATAAAGGTACAGTATTTCTCACATTATATACATGATAACAATGGCTAACCCAGCCACAAATGCTGTTAGTGGTGGAACTACTTCAAGCATCCACCAGCGATGTTATCATCCTTGTGATCATAGTCGTGATCCTTCTTACCCCTCCATTTATCCTGCTCGACACCATTTTCGTCCGTGCGGCAACACTTGCAGCGGGAGATGATCCCAGATCGGGATTGGTCATTGCCAACACGATCTGTGACTCGATCAAGAGGCGTACAGCAAGACTTCGACGATCTCGTACCCCACAAGCAGAACAGACATCCGAAGAGACATGTTCGTCTGAAAGGCCAAGAGTTCGGCGATCATGTAAACTTCCCATTTGGTTCTCCACAGTGGTACATAGCTGACTTTTATTGTTAATGATGATGTACCCATCACTTAAACCTTCTTCTAGGCACTCGAGTCAGCCAATCTGAACGACGAGAGGAACAGTCTTCTCAAGGATGACGAATTAGCATATCCTGTGTAAGACATCAGTCTACATTTACTGTAATAATGTACCATCTTTATCTGCATTTTTAATTTTTGGTCATCGGACTCCAAGCATGCTGAGCAAATTTTCACTTCGGCGGCACTTTAAGCGAATCATCGCCACATCCGACGGCAACAAAATCAGGTCGCATTGATAGTTTAGAAGAGCGTGTGGTTCATCATCTACATAGGTAAAGAGCCCTTGTATAATGAGGCGGTCTTACCAAAGTCTACGGAGGGGTTGACTAGGAAAAAGAGATATGTCAGTGAAAGCACACTAGGCGTGAACGAGAGGGATCGGGGCTCACCAATGAGCGCAATCCCAAGCGACGATTTACGCTGGTTTCTACCCGAAAGCTGATTCACCAACTGGTCCGCATATACGGCCTTGGCAGTCAGTCCGGGTCCACGCATGAGTCCTTGGGACGCCCGTATATCAACAAGTGTTCGGACGACGAGTTGCGCGTCGATGGCGGTGAACTGGGGGGAGACGCCAAGCACGAGAGACGTGCATTACGGGGAGGGTTGACAACAGAGATACCCTTGATTTTGACATCCTCAATGTCGGGGACGACGACCTCGCTTCCTTCGAAAAGTCCACGCACGTAACTCTTGGCGGGAGATATCAGAGGACAAGCGAATCATGTTGATTTCCTGATGCCTGTACGGACGCGCGAACGGTTGTTCGAGCAAGCGTTTGGCGCAAGTGGGTATTTCTTGATGTGGAGGTTGATGATGAGGTAGCGCAGACAGTTCTGGATATTGGGCCTCCGTCGGCGACGCTTGCCGCGCGGGCGATGGGGACGTCGCTCTTGAATCGGGCTATTCCACTGCCATTTGAAACTCCCAATGCGCTGCGTCACAGGCTTCCGTCGAGGCCATGCTATCACAGATTGAGCAAATCCGTCCGCTGGTGCTCGGGATGGGACAGCGCATACAGGAACGCGATGAACGCCTGATGAAAGCGGTTGAACGCACCGAGGTGCAAAAGGTGAAATGTGAGGCGTTGAGAAAGGAGGTATCGCCCACTGGCTACCAAAGTAGCGGCGTAAAGCTACAAGGGAAGAAATTGCAGAGGTAGTGTTCACGCAGTACCACCTTGTCACCATCTTGTGGAAATTCTAGCAAAACTTGAAAATCGGGTAAGCATGAAGTACGCTTCAGCCTTTTGAGTCCAGCATCACGGGGGGCGATGCGAAACAACGAACGTCGAGCAGATGATACATGGTAAATGCTCGGATTGAACAAATGATGGTTGAGAGCTCGATATATGTATTGTTATTTTGTGCGATACTGAATGCAAGTTGGTGCGGCCAGGGACGATACAGCGTAGAATCAAAGTAGAGGATATGTATT
>JBBPUP010000016.1:11675-43491 GCA_038094735.1 Exsudoporus floridanus
GCGACGAAGCTTAGTTGACTTACGAATGCTCGATTGGCCATATGATCAAATTGCGAGGGGTCTGTCATGTCGCGAGCCAGCGAGGGTATAACAACGTGGCCCGAGAACTGACTGGAACTTTAACCTGCACAGAACAAACAACACGGGCTACTCACTCCGGCCATGAACAAACCAAATGCTACCCCAACCTCTCCAAGAGTCCCTGGCGAGACGGTTGTGTGCGCTGGACTCCAAAGGCTACCCGGCGAATCTGGTTTCGAAAACCCGTCTGTGAATATCACTGCGATGATGAGCAATGTCGAACTAATTCCCAGGAGGGATGTAAACGAAAGTACAGATAAGGGCATGAAAACAGTTGGGGCTAAACTGTGCGGTTGACATATCAACATCAGAATTCCAGCAAGTATGAAAACAGCATTACATGAAAAGACAAAAGATCTTGTAGGTATTGGCGGAGTAATTGGGCCAGACTGCCTGCAAGGAGTCAGCTGTTAGTGTAACGAGGACGACACTGAAAGCGTCTGATTAGTCAACCCGTTTCTAAGACGTACGCGTATATACCTGAGAGAAAAAAGCTCGAGACAGAACAAAGTGTTTGTCAATAGGGATGACTTGGGACCAAATGCTTTTCGACCGATGTCAGCATATGAACGCAAGCGTGGGTCATCCAGAATCTCGTGCGCGAGCAGTTTTGCGCTGGATCCCAGGATTAGATCAAGACATCAAACACCAGGAATGACTCACGTGTAACAGGTGATGAGGCCAAAAAAGGTAATAAGGACCGTGCCCCACAACCATCCTGCATATGCGAATGCCAGCGGCTCGGAGAGCATGCCTATGCCCAGAAGTACTGCGGTGCAATTGAATAACTAAAGACCAGCATTCAACATCTCTTGAAAAAGTGGTGCTTCACCAGGCTCACCGTCTGACCGTAGGTACTCCTGCCTTTGTAATGATGCTCAACAATCGTGGTGGGCAGGGCAGAAATTGAGTCCTGCAGCACAGTATTGGGGCCAGCGGGATGACTCAAAGACTTGTAATTTATGCGACCGGCAGAGGCTGGAGCAGGGTCACGCAAGGGCATCGTGAATGAAGCAGCTTTCCTCAGCAAGGGGGTCGCTTCGCCACCCCTGGAGCCTGGTTGGCGAGGACTGGCAGATTCTCTCATACAGGCCCTTGGAAGTGCCACCTCGGAAACTTGGAGTGGTGCAGAGTTCTGTCCTGGGACTCGCATGTAGCGATCCGCACGCGAACCATCAAGAGAGTCTAAATGGTCCACTGGCACCGAGAGGGAGGGTTCATCACTGGGCGAGTCGGATGCCTGTACATTTGAGCTGGGATAATACTGCGAGCGATAATCTGCAGAGAGGATGAGAGCCAAACAATGGCTAGGGGGATGCTTACAAGAAGCGAATGCATCCCGGACGCTATGCACACTGGAGACAGAGCCGTAAGTGAAAGAGTTTGGAAGTGAAGACATCCTTGGGGGGGCAGAGAACAAGAGAGGGGAGCGGCATCCCTGTCAATATATAAATCTGAATTGAATTACAATAATGGTGATGTCAATCGGATCAAACAATCACGGTGTCACAATGTCACATCTACATACATGTCGATAAATAGTGTGTTTGCTGGTCTAAAGTGGATGCTGTGTATAGAACGAATCACTTGCCCCGTCTACGAAGAGTTCACCGCTCGACGGTTCGTCCACATCATATACGACTCTCTCAATATATCGTGTCCGATACTACTCTTTACTCTTGTCGAGCGGCGCGCCTCCGGGAGCTTAGCACTCACGTTCAGGTCCTAGAACGAGTCCAGTCAGCAGACTATCTAGCCACTTGCGATATAACGAACCGAAAGACGTTTACGGATACCAGGTGCGATGTGATTCCACCATTTCGTGAACGCATTCTTGAGTGCTAGTTCTCGGACGCCTTTCGGGTTTAGCCACGCCACAAACTCGTCGACCTGATGTGATGTGATCAGTTACACCCTCATCTCGCGACAAGGATTTCCTCACCTCCTCGGGCTCCGTGTATACTGCCCACTCTCCAGGAGCTAACAGACCCTCCCCTTCTTCCTCCTGTCTTCTGGCATCAACGTCATTTTCTTCCCTTCTTGACATCAATTCCAGCTCCATTTCAGTGGGTCCTTGAAGAAATATACGACCGGCACCGTACTGGACGACGCCTCCGCTGCCCAACAGGGACATGGAACCCATGCCGTCAAACCACCAAACTCGGTTGTGGAACCGATCTTTGCCCAGCGGCTTAACTCTGATAGCTCCAAGCAACTTCCGGAACTCTCGCTCGATGCTTTCAAGTCGACGTTCAAGTTTGTTGACTTCTTCATCAAGACGACGGTGCTCTGCTTGTGCTTGCTTTTCCGCGGCAACTTTCGCGCGAGCGATTTCTCTCTGTTTCGCATGTGCCTGAGCATGGGCTCTCTGGCGGAGGTCTTTTTGGCGTGGTGTGATTCTCTGACGACCACTTGTCGCTGAAGTGGTCTCCGAACCTTCCTCTGACGGTGCGTCCGATAGGTCGCTGGAGTCATGGGTAGCAACCTCTTCCTCTGTCCCAACAGGAGTTGGTTCTTTCTTCGGCCCCGCGTCGCCTGCAAGAGTGTTCATTTCCTCGGTACTGTCGATAAACATCACTTTTTTTGTGCACTAATGTCTCCTTGTCGTACTCACTACTGCTTTTTCAATCGGTTGATTTCAATCTTTTCTTTCCGCAATGCAGTCAGAGACTCCTCGCATGTTTCCATATGGGTATGGATTGCCTTGCTCGACACGGAGATGTTGCACAGAAAGGCCAAGATAGCAACGCGATCGGGAGGCGGAAGGGCGTGATAGCGCTCCCCGGGTGATGATGTTAACGAAAATGAGACAGGGGTGGAAACCCGTGAGCTGGATGAACAAGACGACGATTCCATATTCGGTTCAGGTGCGAAGAGCAGCCTCGTCAGTACCTCTCGTAGGCGGGGGAAAGTTTCCAATGTGGCATGCTGGAGAACGTCCTTCAGCAGCTAAAAATACGAGATAATATGCGACCCACGTCTTTCAAGCATCCAACCAAGGCATCTTCCCAGCCAGCTCTCGCATCTTGAGTACGGAGTGGGACGCGTTCCCAATTGTTCCCTACATCAGCCATCGCAGCCGCCAATTGGTCAATTGTAATGCCCAAAATTCTGTGCTCTTCCTCCATAGTATCCTTCACATGCAATAAGGAAAGTACAGCACTATGGCGATTAAATGGCACAGTGCGCAAATTATAAATGAGCGTGGCATGTATCTCGCAGAGCAAAGGGCATGGAGGTTCAACGACGGAATGCCTCAGCGCGTGTTCAAAGTCGTCCATCGTAAAAGGAGAGATGTGCAACGGCTGACTGCGATGCGGCGTCAAAAGCAGGAGTCTTGCTAAAGCCTAACGCTAACTCACCCATACACAACCAAGAAATTCCAGGCCATGAGAAATGACTCGAAAATAGCCTGATCTTCACCGAAGGGCAAGTGCGCCCGACTAGGAATCGGTTTCTTGACTTTGGTACCAGCTCTTTTCTCCTTGTCCGAGACGCGAACATCCAGATCCTCAGTCGGGTAGCGAACAGGCTTCTTCTTCTTTCTTTCCGCCGCAAGCCGCTCGGCCTCCTCTTTGGCTTTCTGCTGCCTTTCTACCTTCTCACGCGCCTCCCGTTCTCGCTTTTCTGCAGCAGCAGCAAGGACTTTCACTAAGGCCGACTGAGGATATACAGTGAGACGCATGGCATCAACTCACCCCTCTCTTCTTGAGCTGCCGTCAGCTTTTTTTGTTTCTTCGTTGGAGGTCCTTCCTTATCCTCCCAAATCTTTTTACGCTTGTCAATCTCACCTTTCTTAATGTTCTCGACGCCTCTCCGAGTTTCCTCTGGCATAATAGAATCCACGCCATAGTGCCTGGCGATCGCCTCCTTTACAGTCCAAGGCGAAGCCACGGCTGCATCACGGTCAACACAATCACGGATAAACCTCCGGAGAATTGACTTTGAGAACGCTAGGCGGTCACGACTAACATAAAAAATAAGATAAACGTCAGATCAGATGTTTCCAATGTCATGACATCAACGCGCCTCATTGTGTTACACCGCACATCAACCAATCTACCATTCCACTGTCCCTTGTCCTTTTGGACAGCCTTTCCTTTTTCATGACTTTTGTCGTGGGACTCCTCTAGGATTTGAACTTGGTAAGTGTACTGGAACGGATCGTCCTTGGCGTGTGCTTCTTTAGCAGGTATCTTCAGGTCACCTCCGATCTTGTGTATTTGCACGTCGTTCGTAGCGTCATCTGGGGGGGTCTGCACCGGAGAAGTGGACGAAGAAGCTTGATTTGACGACAAAACCTCAGCGACCTCGGGGAATGGCTTTGGTGGATGGACTTGAAGAACTTTGGCGTAGAACCTAAAGGGAATGAGATGATTGGATGTTAATCAAATCATGGGCTTACTTGTCCCCCTGTACATCGACGAAAACCTCTGATGAGATCAACGGAGGTGATCAGGACCGATGAGACCGCGCAAGACGAAGACCTACTTTCATCTGCAAAGTACCGGTCCTTGAATCGCTCAAAAACAGCTTCCACTAAATGGTCCAAACGGCCTACGACCTCTAAGTTCGTATCCGGAATATGTCAATTACAATGGCGAAGAGGTAGGCAAAAGGGGTGCATACGCCATTGAACTGCCTTGAGAACAGCAGATTTTAGTGGTTCAGGGAACCTGGAATGCATCGTCCGGGCCTCTTGCTGTTCGCTCTCGAGCGCCTGGAAGTAGTCAAGACCACTCTTGCCTGTGACCTCGCACTGGAACTGTTTCAGTCTGTAGAAGGACATTCTCGCTGCATATGCCCTGAAGACGAGAAGGAGAGTCAGCCAGGGAAGGGACGAAGGAGGTAGTGGGTTGCACGGACTCATAGGTTTCAAATAGCTCTCCGGTTTGATGGAGATAATAAACCTCCCTGTCGGGGTCCGACTGTGCGGCTTCGAGGAGGGCTTGTGAGGGTTCCGTGAGCACTACACGTTTGCGCCGGCATGTTGGCATTGTAGGATGAGAAGAGGAAAAAAGAAAGTGGGAGAATGCGGGAAAGAGAGGGAATGGCCGCGAGTGGCTATTAGGGAGGAAACGTTGGCATGTAGCCGCTACGGTCCCTGAGCATTTTTGCAACCTGCCTCTGTACAAGGAATCGAAACCTCCTATGCAATCCACCTTTTACTGTCCCCTCGGCCTCCATTATCACTCAGATCAACAACACCCATCTATTCGAATTCGCCAAACGCCCTAGCTTCATCCTGTCCCGCACCGCTCTTGTCCTCGACCGGGAACATGGCCATCCACCTATCATGCGACGCGAACCCAGCGCAAACACTCGGCGACCACCAAGTATGATATTCTGCACACGGACCAGCCTGCGAGGCATGGACGAGAACCTCGCGAGGCACGGACAAAAGACACCACTCGCCTCCTCCGCGTCCCCAACCTCCCGGGTCACCTCCCTGTTCTAGCCATGAGCCCGCATGTGGGTCTGTACATTTTGACCACTTCCCCGTCTTGCATGTGTTGGCGCCATAGATACCCCAACACAGACGCGTGTCGCATCGCAGCGACCAAGACCCGTCCAAGGGACCGCTTGCCCAGGTTGGCATTCTCGAGGAAAACTGATACCCTTTCCCACGTGACGAATCAGAGTGATCACGTGGATTGCCAGAGGCGCTGAAGCTGTAAATAAGTAAACTGGGGAGTGCCGCCCTCGTCGGCAGCAACCTTGCTCAACGAGGGTGGTAGCAAGGTGTAATAGGTAAGATAATGGGAGGGAATACAGCACTAATATCCGAGCGAATCGTGACCGGGATTAGGCATCGAGTGCGAGCGATTGCAGCTTGATACTTCTTGTCTTCGGAGCATTGCCTGCTGTATCACCAGTTGCCGCTTCAAGTCCTGGTACCAACATGGGATCATGGGGTTGCGAGGACGCGCCGCAAAACACAAGCTGACTGCAAGCACAGACAAGCATCGAGGTCGCGAGGATGCACCGCACAGGCAATATCAATACGTTGAAACCGCACGAATGGGAATAGGGATGGACGAGTGCACATGATCGTTTTGCTGTCGACTGGTGACTAGCCGTCCAAAAGAGGAAGTGCTGAGGCGAAGCATCCCGTACAGCTGTTGGTACGAGGACTTGGAGCGACGGGATTGTATGGGCAACTGTCATCATGCTGCTCAACGGCGGTTTCTAATGTCTATGTATGTGTTAGGAACTCTGGAAGCAGTGTGGAAGCCTGACGGTGAAATTGAGAACTCTCATAAGTCGTCGAATTTCGTGCGTCCATGGTAAGATCTGTTAGGGAACTCCTACTGGACGAACCAATCCCTTGCGGCCACTAGGCGTTTGCGCATCCTGAATTCAGATACCTTTCAGTTGGTGAACTGACAACTTGGATGACGATCACATAACATTCGTCACGTGTGCGTGAACAAGGAGAGAACTTGCAAGCAAAATATCATTATACCCGTCTTCTAACCAACGTAAGGCAAGGAAACATCATTAAGCGTAAGGAGGGAACGATGAACGAATGACAGTAGATACAATGGATTGCAGATCAAGTCGTGGTTTACAACGTGCAGAGATGAAGAGAAGACGATGAACGAAAAAAAAAAAGAAAGGCAGAAATCCACTGAGCCACAACATTAATTAAGATTCACGCGTACTCTACCATTGTCTGGCGGTTTCGACGAGGTTTCAGAAACACCGAGGCGGGTGAGTTTGTTCCGAAAGCGCCCTTGGCGTACCAACTCTTTCCCCTGACTCGTCCCGTTTGTTGGGAGTTCATGAGATCGAGTTTGCGCGAGGCGCGTATCATTTACCAAGTCCTCTGCACCTTTATTGGGTCGGGAGAGCGATAGGAGACGGCGTAGACCCGATCCACCACCGCGCACTCTTGCACTCTTGCCATCCTTGGCGTCGATAACGACGATGGCTTTGGCTGTCGGGGACATGGGTGCCTTCTCATTTACATGCGATACCTTGCGAGCACGATCCTGGTTCAGCATGGTGGGACTCGCAAGGGGAGTGGATGAGTGCCCGTTAGCGTGATCTTTGCCTTCCACATTGACTAGGACCCAACCATTGCCACTGCCACTTCGACTTCCCGTTTTCGTTGGCGAGGCCGGTGCACTAGAGCTACCCCTTGATTTGGCAGCACCATCTCCTGAGGGAATGGGAATAGGCGGGGGTGGCGATCGAGGTGTTATCATCCCTATCATTCCAGCCTCACTCTTGCGTACAGCCCCATCACGCACAAGTTCAGGTGAAGCAACCCGTACATCGACTTCGTGCAGAGACCTGTCAGGATGCCTGCCGTGTTCAGGACGAACAGTATCCTCGTCCGTTTTCGAAGAATCATTGGCTCCGGATGCTTCCTCCTCTGGAGTCGCCGACCATCTCCCGGGTAGCATTGGGGTGCGCGACACGGGATGAGGCCTGGGTTCCTCGGTGAACAACTCTTGCTCCTCCTCAATGTTCTCGATGCCCTCTGGCTTACCCAATCCTGTCCATTTGATTGGAGCATCGCAAGACCGCGTAGTGTCAATAGAGTTAGAAGAAAATGCCGAATCTCGTATGCGGAACATTCCCGGGCTAAGAAGTGTCGGGTTCTCTCCTAATGCAAAATCTTGCGCCCGGGGCATACCCATCAAGGACCCGCTTGGTGGCAGTGAAGGTGTACGAGGGTCGCGTGTATGCGAAGTAAGCAACGGTGGGGTTTTTGAACGCGTTGATACCGGCCGCATGGCACTGACTCGACGGTGTGGAGATGGTGATCTCGACCTATTGTTCGTGTGTCGTTCTGGAGGGGAGTGAACGGTCTCTGTGTCATCACATGCAGACTCCGGCAGCTCTCCAGAGTTCGGGGGGTAGGTGAGTTTAGAGATAAATTTGTTTCGATTGAGTGTCCCGACCCCAGTCATGTTCTCACAACTACTTGGCACCGCACTAGGCAAGGAGGTACGGTAATGATCGTGTTCGTCATCGTCGTGCGCATCAATGTCCACAGAGACAGGTACTTGAGCTCTCGGAGCGGGTTTACGCATTCCCATACTAGAGACTGCGTGTGGGGATGGAAGCGGTGACGGAGCGGGAAACGATGTTGGAAAGCCATTGGTCTCGGTGGTTGCTCGCATGTGATGGGGGGTAGATGGGGCGTGTGGAGGAGGCTGCAAATGCTGAGGGGCCGTTGCTACCCGTCTGTGCAACGACGTTGGGATGACGCCCGCGTCGGGGTTGTGCCCTGGTTCAGGTGTAGAGGCTCTGATGGATCGCCGGACATCCAACATGGACCCAGACTGGCTAGTCGGTGACTCTGGCCAGTATTGATCGTATACGTCCGAAGATCCAGGTCCAATGAAAACCCAGAGGTCCTTCACTCGCGAACGACCGCAGATGGACAGGGATGCGACCATTGTGCAGGCGTGGCCATCAAGAGAAGTTAGAAGAGAAAGGATTTGATGGAGGGAATCCGTCGCAAACGTATCCTCGTTGAACCCTAAGAGAACTGAGTTGGTAGCAGGCACATGACGAGTATATTGTATACACACAACTGTATCCCTTGAGCTTGAACTCGTATGCTGCATCCCCGACCTTCTTCTCTGACACAACCCCTCTTGGCCAAGAACCACGAACTGCCTGTAGAATGGCCGGAGTAAAGTTCAAAGGAGGGTATATGACACGCATGATGGTGCTGGAGATGAAAGATATTGCAAAGGGAGCCTTCCTCTCAAGCTTACCACCAGTTCCGTGAGACAGGTTGCTACCAGAACCAGCAGGGATTGGGGAATGGGGTGGAATTGGTAATGATGGGGTAGATAACCGAGAGAAAGAGATTGCCAAACGATCATCGCGTTCGCGACCATAGTCGATGGTAGAGAGAATGGCATAACCATGCCTATAAATAACGGCAATGATGTCAACGAGGATGCGCTCAGTACGTGCACTCTTCGGGGACGCCCAAGGTTTGCCGTGGAGTTGAAACTCGCACAGCTTCTGGGTGGTGTCCTCGCGACAAGCGGCGTTGAGATAGAAATGGTCAAAGAGACGGCGAAGATCTGCGACGACCTCGAGCGAGAAGGAGTAAAGTCTGATGAAACTCGAACCGGAAATAGCTAGTAGGGAGAAATCTGAGGTCGTGCGCTGGTCGCGGATGAATTCTTTCCTAGGAACGAAGCCAGAATCCGTCAAGGTAGAGACTGGTTGCATGTGGGTGATGGCCGGCCAGGATGAGGTGTGAACAGTGAGGGCTAGACGACCAGGACGTATATGCCTACCAAAGCTTGAGCGGGATGGTAAACGTCAGGTAAACGGGTGGCCAAAGCTGCTGAATCGAGAGTGGAAAGAGGCGTGGATGAAACTTACGAGAAAACGTGCAAGACACGCCAGTCGGTGTGTAAAGGCGAGTTTGTAAAGTTAAAGAGCTGGTCAGCGACCAGGTGGTGTTATGGCAAGATGGGTCCGTCGCACCAGAGCTGCGGGTGCGCGGTCAGTTGGCTTCAGGGTGACATCTCGACCTCGTGTCGGTGGCGGTGCGACGTCCATGTCCAGCCGGATCAGTCCAGCTCCACAACCAACCCGGTCCGGAGTGGCACCGGGCCGCTCACCGCCCACCCGATATCTCAGCGCTCTCCCTTCTCCTCCATTCACCTCCAGGCATACAGCATGGCAAACTTGTCAAAGTTGAACGTTTTAATGTGTAGGCATCAAGTAACGGATCATCTCCATTTCAGTCTGACGTGTCGTCTTCTTCCCAAGGTGGCACGGTACGTCGGTATTCTTGCCAACGCATTGGCAATTGACCATCAGTGACGCAACGCAGGGCGAGTATACCACAGGATGGACAGGCCAAGGGGCCTCGAAATCCGACAAGAAGGTGAACCGGCCTTCTGTACCACCGTTTGGTTGATCTATTGACCGTATCCCTAGATCGGCGTTAGTTCAGCCATCCAGTGGCTTCTTCCATTTTCATGACGTATTTTAGGTGGTTGGTCTGACGATGTTCGATCTTCGGAGACTTGGCAAGGTGCGCAATATCAATTCACCCCCATATCAAAACCTGCTAACCGCGCTAGGTCGATAAACTTGGAATGGTTGGCGTCAACGGGGCCAAGTTTCCTCTGATCCGGCGGCATCTACGGGAGAACATAAGTAATGTCTACAAAGACATGGACACCTCGTGAGGCTCTTGAGCCCGCTGCGACAGTCCCTGACAGCATTGCTACAGATTTGATGAATTCCCCAAAGAAGGAATGTTCGACCCAGAAGCATGTCAGTGGTACAGTCATGATCATGTTGTGCAACTATTGAATCTCTATTCCAGATAAACAGGCGATCGACGGGATGTCTCCTGGTGATGCTGTGGTCATCTTTACTCCAGACAGTTAGTTTTCCTTCGAGTCATGGAGAGATGTTGATCATGACGCCTTTAATCTCCTAGGTACCCATTATCCCATCAGTCTATACGCAATTGAACACGGTATTCACGTCCTTGTTACCAAACCGGCAACTCAGCTTCTTTCTCACCACAACGAGCTCATCGAAGCCGCTCGAAAGCATAATGTTGTGTGCTTTGTCGAGCACCACAAACGGTTTGATCCCGTTTACAGCGACGCCAAGGCAAGAGCACAAGCGCTTGGAGAATTCAACTTTTTCAGTGCATGGATGAGCCAACCAAAGAGTCAGCTGGAGACATTCAAGGCATGGGCTGGTAAAGACTCGGATATCAGGTGAACGAACATTTTCGGATGAAACTACCGATGTTGTTCCCCATCTAATCCATTTTTCAGCTACTATCTTTCTTCGCACCATATTGACATTTGCTGTTGGATCTTGCAGGACAGAGCCGTCCCGACTCGCGTCGTTGCGAGTGCTGCTACCGGTATAGCTACAGGGGAACCCTACAACTGTGTACCACAGACAGAAGACACTATAACGCTCCTCGTTGATTGGCAATCCCTTACGAGCCCGAAACACAAAGGGACTGCGGTGTATACTGCATCTTGGACTGCGCCTCTGAAAGCTGGGATTCATTCAGCCCAACACTGGTACTATATGGGAGAAAAGGTGGGTATGGTCGTGCTCTTTCGTCCTCCAATATATCTATCGTCATACATTTCAGGGAGATATCAACGTGGATCAGGCTCACCGAGGCTATGATATCACTGTAGACGAGACGGGGAAGACGTGGTATAATCCATTCTAGTATGTTGCACCCGATCCTGTCCAGGTGGTTGACCTGCTGATGCACGGATGATTAGTATGAAGTACTCTCCGTCTGAAACCGGTCACTTTGACGGGCAACGGGGGTATGGATATATATCGATCGAAAAGTTTGTTGATGCCGCACGCGCAGTGAATGCCTGCTTGGCAAAACCAAGTGACTTTGATGCAAGTGGACATCCAACCATTGCCAACACTGTACTCACAACAGCCATTCTCAATGCTGGGCGCATCAGCCTAGATGAAAAGAGGCCGGTGGGTATTAGGAAAAGCGAGGGTGCATGGATTCTGGAATAGAAATGTCCCTGGCCCTTGATGCACAACAATGACTGGGTCAAGTATGGTTTATGAGCGCACCAACCCCCCTCTGTGCAGTATAAAGACGAGTGAAATTAGTGTTCCCACGTCTGATGGGGCCCTCGTTGATTGATTGGACATAAGGATCTTTCCGAGAAATTTACATGCGATGCAGGTACGCGGGTCAAGCACTTTAGGTTATTCGGGTCCCTGGTACGTATATAATGTACGCCTTGTGGTCAGATTTTTGAGTCACCTGCCATTCTGATTGGCATGGTTGTAGCATATTGCACGGTGGTTGTATGTCGATCGAATATACCTAGCAGCGTCTCGGACGTTGATGTCGTCCGGGGGTATTTCCATTCTTCGTTGCAACTGAAGATACACACGACAGCCGTACCGGGGTACCTTGCCGCTCTGGTGCTGTGTAATTGTCATGGCCACACCCGCATTCTGATCGGGAAACTGTACCGAATTAGATTTACCATGAGACACACAAAGCCCTGTATTTAGCCCTTGAGATTGCGGATACCGTATTGTAAAAACATTGTTCAATTGGGTAGGAGATGCGGAGGATGCTGCAACATTGACGAGATGGAATGTGTGACAAGTGTGTGGAAAGCTAAATTAAAAGTAGGCACAGTGAAAGTTGTACGGCTCGTCAAGGGCTGGGGACAAACCGATGCAAGAAACCGCACGTAACGAGCCAAACGGTCGACAAGGGACGAGGAATGAAAGGTAATTGGAGTGATAAAGTGAAGAATAATATAGAACGAATGCGATTGCAGGGAATGGGGGGAAGGGGGGGGGGGGGGAATCTGTCGACCTCGTCACGTGGGGAATATTGCAAGTGATTTTCAGGGAAAGCGAGCGATGTGACGGATGATGTATGCATAGAGTAACAAGGATCAAAATGAGTGGGAACGATTGGACATTGATTTGGCAGAGTCGACACAACGTGGAGGCGATTGTTCGCAGAGGAAGGCAAGGGGAACTGCTGACGGGAGGTCTTGTCATGCATCATGTGGTTTGGCACAGCTAGATGCGCTGGCTTGGCCCTCGCGCCCTCCCAGAGATAGCTTGTTGATGACCGTGGTAAAAGGGAGACGGAAGCGAGAAGATTGCAAAGGAAGGGTGATGCATGGATGATGAGTGGTAGAAACAGTGCACAAGTAGCTGAGCGTGTAGGTGGTATTACATTTTGAGAGTTGTGGAAACGGTGTCAGAATAATAGTGCGCTATGCGACAGCGGCCACTCGAGGTGAGCCATTGAGGTTGTGGAGTGCAGGGCGACTATAAGCGACAAACTCGTGAGGAAGGTAGTGCTCTGGAGGTACTTCGATACGTTGTTTGTTGACGGAGAGCTCAAATGTAGTAGAAAGGTTCTCCTTGTCGTCTTCAGACAGGAACGAGCTCGAAAACGGATCTGAGGAGAACGAAGAGGGACTCGTAGGTGTCAAAGGGAAGTCGTCTGAGGTGTCGGAGATAGTTGTGGTGACACTCATTGGTGTACTTGTGCCGGACAGCAACACTGAACGCTTCGGTGTTGTTGGGAAAGGAACGTTTTGCTGTTGATCGTAACGACCGCCTTGAAGATAGTACTGAACAACAAAGGTTGCAGCCTTTGAGTAAAAGGCGTAAGAGTATTTCTTCACCAGGGTCTCGGAGAGATCATTGACGCGCTTAGCAAGTCGATTATCCAAAAGCTCGACAATTTCCTGACACTCCTCTGTCTCCTCAAAGAGGCGCCGAGGCTTGCCACACAAGAATCGCGCGAGCGTCAAGGCGCCCAATGCTATCGATGAAGGAGGGTATTTGATGAATTCGCGATAGAAAAGTGTGATCTCCATGAGGAAGCGCGCGACGTGCTGGACTTTGCCTTCCTCGACAAAGGGGTCGCAACACATCAGGCGAAGCCAAGCTTCTGCTGTGGGGTGGCCAAGAGTCCATTGGATCGTTGCAAGTACGTGGCCCTCCATTTGGATGAAAGCGGATTCATCATATGTTTCCCGACAAATCTGAGCTAGCTCTTGAACCGTAGGTACACGATCCTTTGCGTCTTCGAACTTGGCCGCAATCCATAATGCTGCACATCCGACGAGCTGGTAGTGCTTGATGTAAACGATCCGGCGCGACACATAGCGGTCGACTATATTGAGGGTGAGGTAGAGAGTCTCTGGGCGAAGGCGAAATGCAAAGTGGATCTCGACAAGAAAGTCAACCAGACAAGGACGCATGTGCCACCGTATTTCAGGTTGTTGATCCATGGATTGGGCAGATGACATGGTATACCTCTAGAAAAGCATCAACGTCAAAGCATTTGTGGGATTTGAGTGAACCTCACCTCCATTTCGTGCATATAGTAGCGAATATCATCGCGGTACTCCTCCTCCAAAAGAACTCCTTGTCGTCGAAGAGCGGCAATTTGCGCGTCGCGTTGACGCTGTTGGAGCAAAGCAGCCTTGGCAGAGTAAGGGGATTTACGACTCGAAACAAGGGAACCACCGGGAGTCTTGTGAGATTTAGAGACGCCTGTGGGAGTTGGACGCTTCTTGGGGTATGCGACTTTTCGAGAGCTCCGATAGGAAGAGAACGAATTGTCTTTCATGTCTGAGTCAATGGGATCGGTGTATGTTGACTGGAGAGGTGATTAACCAACAAGAGGCTGGAGAGATGTTCGGCAGGGAAGGGAGCGCGGTTAGCATGGGTCGGAACGAAGATGAGGAAGGTGCCGAAATGTGGCCCAGGGTGGACGTCTCGGTTCACAAGTAGAGGACGAGCCGGGAGAAAAGCCCTCACCACCTTCAATGAACATGTCACTGGCGGAGGTTAAAATATGGTATCCAACATGCAACAGACACGGACAGAATCTCGTAGCGTCTGGGGTGCCACACGGGGGACAGGGATTAGAGGGTGTGGAGTGGTACTCACTGAGGGAAAGGCGGGAATCATGCAACGACGACGAGCGCGCTTTCGTGGCGGGATTGAGTGTGGCGTACACTGGAGACTGGAGGAGACGGATCGTGGTCAGCGTGGAGGGTCGTGAGTACAAGGAGGGGATATGGAAGGGAAAGACAAGAGAGGTCCGACGTCGTGGGCAACGACGAGAAACAAGCCTTCTGAAACGAAGACTGAACAAGGGAGAGAGGGAAATGATTACTCGACGTGAATATAAGAGCACAGCAACGGCTGGCTGGCAGGGGATATTTAAGAAAGAAATAAAAAATAAAAAAATAAAATAAAAATAAAATAAAAAAGAGGGAAAGCAGAAGCAGACAAGCCCATAAAAGGAGAAAGCGGAGAAAATGAAAGAGAAACTCCCAGGAAGGAGGAACAAGACTGTCAGAGCATGACGACAGTGTCAAGGCTGGAATCAGAACCAGCTCATCCGAGACAGGTCCTCTGGGAGTCTGAGACGTCTGCTATCTCCGCACCAGCGCTGTCCGTCCGCACTGACACGTGGAACCACCGCCCTCCGCGCAGCTTCCCACGACCCCACGTTTTACAGTGTCGAGCACAAGATGACGTATTTCCACCGCCAACTCACCCTGGACGGTCTCTGCCAGCCACGATCAGCCCAGCTCGACCGACGTCGGACAGAACGCGCTCACAATAGTCTTGAAAAACGCTTTCGGGTTCCGTCGATTCAACGCCATCATCCATGCATGCAGACGACCCCGACTCACCTGCGAGAGCACTTTCGAGACCCTTTGTTGTGATTAGTTGGGAGAGATACTGCTAGGGATCAAGTGAAGCGAAGGACCGTGTAAAGGAGAGACTGGCGAGTTGGTGGATGCAACGCAACGACTACAGGGAAAACCGTCTCGAAGTGAATCGAGCGTGAGGTGTATCACGAGCAACAAAGCACTTGCAGTGACCTTGTGCTCGTAAAATAGTTGGCGTCGGCCGGGAAGCGGATAAAGGCTGGGTAGAGGATCCAAGTCGCAATGCGTGAAAAACCGTGTACGGCTTATCCGTTTGTCCTTTCAAGCGGACATGCGGCATGTATTACTTACTTCATCCTCGGTGATATTTGAGGCCTTGATTCTGATTTGGCAGGGCAACTCCGAGTCCACGTTGTCCGCCTGCAGGCGTTGGATGTTAGGTAGTTGCTTATCTTCTTTATGTAATAGTCTACCTTATACTACCCTAGTCCGAGTCCTCTGGCGACCGTGGCGAGGTCATGAGCTCTGCAAAAGACGTCGCCCCATCGTCCCATGTCGCTTCACGTCCGGATGGACGCCCTGTCATGTCCCGTAAGTTGCAAGTGTTTTGCGCCGGTTCCCATAGAGCACCTCCCATCAGTCACTCGTCACTTCTTATCAGGGCGCTCATCGTATATAGCTTCACACATCGTTCATCGAGAGGTACAGCCTGCGTCCCTATCGGATTCCCAAATTATGATCTAATGTTGTACTTAACTGCTTATCCGGTGACAGCTCCATGAACCGCTCATCTCACAATGCGGCGCGCGACCGCCGTGCCCTGCCGTGACCTGTCGTGGCCGAGTATGCTGCCGACTGCGTTGGCAGGTGGCTGGACAGCGCTCTCAGGGCCATTTGCCAGACCAACCCCAACTCACTCTGGCTGATCCACCTTTTGCAATAAATGTCGACGACGGGAATAAGACGACTCCACGGCGTTTCGTACATTCAAGTGCCCCACGTTGTGCTGGTTGCCACGGAAGAATAGAAGTCTTCCTTGATCGTAAATTCTCAGCGGACTGAAACCCTGCCCCGATTGGATTTGCCGACTCCGGCCCTCCATTCCCCCGACAATTGCCGCCATCAAGCACACGTTTCTTGCTGCGCTTGACAGGCGATATGCACGTAACTAACAGGCGCATCTCACCCGAACAGCACAAGTAAACCTCTCCTTATGCAAACGTACCGTGCCAAGCAACTCATATGCCATCATGCCCAAAACTCATAATTCATAGTGAAACAGTGAGAAGAAACGAACGAACGGATGCCATGAAACTATGTATCAATAAGGAATGTCGTAGGCAAGGTCCACAGGGAGGAATTTAGAGAACAGGGAGAAAAGAAATCAAACGGTCGCTACGAAAGTAGTATATTTAGCATCTAGCTCAGTCTCTGCGCGCTCCGTTCATGAGTAAAGCCATGAGATCATGCGCGGGTTGGTTGGTAGTCCCGCCACCAAAGCCTTGCTGCTGAAGGTGCAGTGGGAGCATATGTGGAGGGATTTGCTGCTGAGGTTGCTGATGTTGCCTCAAACCGATATGAGGTGGTTGGACGTGAGGGCCCTGTTGCCCGAATCCTCCACTAGGTCCGCGGAGCCCTCCATGCATGCCATTAGCCCCAGCAAGACCCAACAATTGTGCCTGACTGGATCCGAGATTGCCAGGATGAACGAGTCCTTGTAACGCGTTC
Organism: Exsudoporus floridanus; assembly: GCA_038094735.1. Lineage (NCBI taxonomy): Eukaryota > Fungi > Basidiomycota > Agaricomycetes > Boletales > Boletaceae > Exsudoporus > Exsudoporus floridanus. Next base: position 28,667 of record JBBPUP010000016.1, read on the forward strand.
GGACCCAACGTCCCTTGTAGCTGATGTGTACCCGGGTGAGGACCGCGAACCTGAGGCCCGCCACTGAAGCCTAGTGAAGGTTGTTGGAAGTTGTTAAAAGGTGCTTGCGGCCCATTTCCGTGTACTGACCCATGAAGGCCGCCATTCGTCATCCCAACAGATGCGTTAACAAACTGGTTGGGCTCATGGGGGGGTCGTCCACCTAGATTAGCGAGGCCGGGTGGTAGACGCTGCGCTGAGGCAAGATGATTAGGAGATGGAGCACCGCGAAACTGCGTTGCCTGCATCGAAATGGGACCATTCCGCCCTATGTTACCATGCTGCATATGGATCGATGGTACTGGGCCTTGATAAATCTGGGTTGGCGCACGTTGCCCGTTGTTAAATTGTATGGGCTCATCAGGGAAGTCAGAGAACATTGCACTGCCCTGTCGACTGCGAGGAGGTGGAACAGACCGAAGGCCAGGTACCATGCCATCTGGGACAAAGTTTCTGTCATCATAGAGGGAGTCCATCCGCCCGGGGCCGAGCAGGTGGGGATGACTCTGAGCGTTTTGTAAGGCATGCAGATTATTCGAGGGTGAGCCATAGCCCATATCTAGGTTGGGTAGTTCTGGAGCAACACCAAGTCTCTGGGCCTGTTTTAAGAGGTATGAAAACTTGCTTCCAAGGTGTTGGATCAATGCCTACCTGCGCAGAGTTATTGAGCATTGCGAAGATGTCTTCCATTGCCCTGGCATCGGAGTTATGGGGAGGATGCAAGCCCGGAAGTTCCGTTTTTTGAGGGGCGGGTTGCGACATCCCCGAAGCTCCCATCGAACCTTTCACAAAAGGAGCAGGCTGGCCGTCTCTGCCCTTTCCATCAAAAAACTTTGCAAAACGACTGCCTTTTGCAGCAGCAATACCCGAGCCGACAGGATCGAATGGCTGAGCTGCGTGGCTGTTCGTAAAAACCCCTCCAAGGCTTGCCTCAGCAACCAATGCGTGGTCTGCGGGAAAAGCGGTGCGATCACTCGCCATGGCGAAAGGCCCACGATGAATTGCCTCAGATGCAGACGTATGTGGGGGGGTGGAGGCATCTCTGTGTTCACCGAACGGTGAAAATTCATCGTTGGGTCGTGGTGTCTCGGCTACCGGTGTAAAGCGTGAGGGTTCGATTGCTTGACCAGCATTGACACCAGCACTAACAACGGCATTTACGCCAACATTGCCGTTCTTTTGGACGAAAGACGCTGGGCTTTGGGAGGAGGTCGAGCGCACAGGTGAAACAACTGCATTTTGCGGATTCCGCGACCCCAGCGCAAGCAGTCGAGATCCACCGGGAGGGTGAGACTGAGGAGCTTGGTTCACAGAAACCACTGTGTCAATAGATGATTTCGTCGTTGCAGATGGCTCGGGTGACAGTGTGGAGAATAATCGTGAACTCTGTGGGGTCAATTTATCAGAAGGTTCGGGCTCTTGACTGCGGAAAACCAGCGGTGTGGAGGTTTGGGGAGAAGAGCTGGACGCAATCGACGTCGAGAAATCAGTAGTCACACCAACGCCAACAGGAGCTTCATGTTGTTCGCCAGGCGTTGAAACATCCTCGCTCAACAGAGCGGGTGTAGGTGTCAAATTCGAGCCGACCTCCAGAGGCGCACGAGCTGTTACCACGATAAATGTGAATGAATCCACCAAACTTTTGCAGCGCACCTTGTGATTCGTCATCATGGAGACCTGCAGAGACACTCTCAGGGGGAGGATGAGCTGCAAGGGGGACCACAGGGGAATCAGATTTCTTCTCCTCTTCTCGTTTCATCATCAGACGGAAGAGCTGGATCTCGTCCAACTGGTTTTCTGGTGCCTGACCAGGGAACGAAGCTTGGGTTTGCGACAACGCGAGACTGGGATCCACTGGTGAGCTAGACTTGTCTTTCTGCTGCATTTCCTTCCTAAACGCCTGAATCCCATCAAGTTCCCCACCAGAACGGTGGCCACCAATAACTCCACCACTGCCATTGCTTGGGATGTAAGTATCCATCCAGGCAGGCTCTTTCTCGCGCTCGCGGTCTTTGCGGTCATCACGGTCTTTACCATCTTCCCCAGGCTTCCTATCTCTGCCACTGGATTTCTTTCCCCGACTGTCCCGATCATCTCCAGCAGCCCAGCGTCTGTCGGTACGATCACTTCCATCCCACGCAGATCGGTCACGGCGATCACGTAGTTCCCGTTCGCGCCTAGCAGCCATTCGTTCATCTCTCTTCCCATCATCTCTCCATCGCCTGGGGTCTTCGAGCTCGGAGTCACGTTCAAAATCCCTGTCTCGGTCGTCTCTATCCCTTCGGTAACTATATCCATCATCACGGTCCAATCGCCGATCCTCTTTATCACGTCTCGAAGGGGACCCGTCACGGCGAGACCGGGAAGAGTCTCGCACTCTGGAACGAGGACGTTCGCGATCATCACGGTCCCTGCGGCCATTCTCCGGTCCTGGTCAGAAAAAAAGTGAGTGTATGACCGAGAACACCAGTACAATGCGTACGGTCTCTGCCCGTTCGGGATTGATCCGTGCCTGCCAGAACCGAATCAGTCACTCTTGCGGCATACAACAAAAAGATTTGGATGATACACACCTCTTCGCCAATCTTCATTGGATTCCCCGTCTTTCTTCCTTTGAGCGTCCCGCGAGTCACTGGCACGTGACGAAACTATTTGGTGTCCCTGGGTAGCAACCCTTGAGGAATGATTAGGGAGATGGGGAGCCAACTCTCTGTCCTTGGCTCGCATTTGTGATATGGAGGACAGAGCACGACGATCGCGGTCATACTTGTCGGATAACTGGAATAATAGCATTTAATACAACGAAGCGACTCAGATGAGATCTGTACTCGCATTGCGAAGCCGTTCTTGACCTTCTTTGACTCTTTCACGGTCTTGTTCTTTCTCGGCTTCTCTGTCCCGGTCACGCTCCGCCGCACGAATTGACTGGTGCTTGAAGTTTCCCATCTGAGATGGCTGGGTGATGGCGGCGCCGCGGAACAATTGTCTCGCAGAACCTAAAAAATGGCGTCAGAGAATACATGCGCCACGAAAGAAAATGCGTACCACCATCATCTGTGTCTCGACGGAACCTGAGTCTGCAATGTTAACGGCGGATCCAGGGGGGAGCACAATCTACGCACCGTCGGTCTCGTGTGTTACCAACGGGAAGGGGCGTTTCAGAGTCTTTTTTGGAGCTTGACTGGTCATTTTCGGTCCTGGAGATCATGGTGAGCAGACTACTAGTAGAAGTGGAAGAGGTGGATGTGAGCACAGACCCGAACCAATCTTTTAGGGCTGGCATGCCGCAGGGGAGTTGGACCAAAGGGGATTTGTGGAGAAAGAGGAGCTGAGAGCGAGAGTACATAATGAAAGGACGAGAGTCGGGGCAAATTTGAGGGGGTTGGGGGGAGTCTTGAGAAACGGAGGAAGAGTCGTGGGGTTGGATGGTGAGATTGGCGAGGCCGTCAGACACGACGAGGACGGGTGGCGATTGTTGGAGAGCAACATTATCGGATGAAGACATGGTGGGCTTGAAAGGAAGAAGGAAGAGACAGAGCTGGCGGGCAAAGCAAAACAGGTCACCACGGCGTAGTCAGAAAATTTAAACCTCCATGCTCTCTCTCAAACACTTTATCCTCCAACAGCGCGTCCTCCGTCTCTACCGCTTCGCCATCAGGGCTTCACGCTGTATGATTCTACAGTCTCACCCGAACACGCGCTTACAACCGCCGTAGCTATCCCCGACCGTTGCACACGAGCAGAGACACTCCTCTGGTTCCGTGCAGAGATCGAACACAACAAGCACCTCACCGACATCGTGAGCCCGTCTCCTTGCCCCCCAGTGCATGTCTCATGCGGCCCCAGGTGGCAATAGAAAACCGGCTCAGCATTGCCAACCGAGAAATCCACCAGCTCTTTCCCACAGCGTCGTATAAAATCCCGATACCAATGTCCAGTCACACAGAACAGGTCTGACTGACACAGGATCCATGGAATCCATCCACGCGAGGGAACCTGTACGTTAATGGATCATCGCGGGTCTAAACATACCAGCATCACGACATTGGACAAGGTCTGAGCTGTTGCAGCCCGCCAAAAGTATACAAGTATATTGATCAAAGTAATGCGCAATCGATATACTTGAGTTCATCTCTTATGTCACCGCCGCATTCTTACGCTGGCCACGTATTGAGCGAGTACAATGCTCACGAGCTAGTTGATGAATCCAGGACAAGGAAGATCCACACCTCACGAGCATCAAGCTTGGTTGCGAAGAACTGTACGAGAATCAGCATCTCGGACCATCAAGGCATGTCAGAAATTTACTTAGAATAACAGAGTCCCCACTATCGGCAATCAGATTGTTGCATGGTAACAAAGGCGAACACATACCGCAGGAACATTTTGCTAATGAACCGGTCCTTGTTGACCGGTTTCTTGTTCTTACCCTTTGGTATCTCAGTCCACATCTAAAGACGTAGTCAATGACAGGGTAGAGGATGAGACTAGACGATCTTGCCTCTTTTACATTTTCGAGCACCTGGGCAGAGATCAGAGGTCAAATGGAGCATAGATGCGACGGGCAGGGGACCAACCATGTTACTGTGTCGGTCAAATGCCTTTACGCGTGCAAGCAACTTTTTGTCATTCCGGAGGGAGATAAGGACCTGCGCATGGTTGCGAACGGCCTGTTGCAAAACTGACAAAGGACCCTGGCTGATCTCATGCTCCTCCAGCTGGCGTAGCTGGGCCTCGTCTAGCTCAGATTTAGGGACATGAACATACTGACTGACATGCGAGCACTGAGCACAATGTTTCAAAGACCATCAGTCCCGCTCACCTCATGCTTGCAGTAGTGGTGGTGGTGGAGCTCGAGGCGTGTTGACGCTGCACAAACAAACCCATCATTCTTCACCTCAACAAAATCTGCCCGTCGCGGAAACCAGAGCGGGCACACATGGGCCGTTTAAAACAAAAGGGCAAGGCTGGAGCGGCTAAGGCCTACATGACCCGGTCAGCCGCGGTCAAAAAACTACAGTGTTCCTTGGCCGACTTCCGGCGATTGTGCATCCTCAAAGGTAATGTGGCTTGGCCGTGTCTTGTCTCCAGCCCTAACGCAGCACAGGCATATTTCCGCGTGAACCGCGAAGCAGAAAGAAAGCTAACAAAGGGTCGACGGTCCCAACGTCCTTTTACTACACAAAGGACATTGCATATCTTGCTCATGAGCCAGTGCTGAACAAGCTGAGAGAACACAAGGCATTCGCAAAGAAGATTTCCAGAGCTCTTGGCCGTGGAGAATGGAGTATCGCGAAGAACCTCGAGGACAACAAACCAACTTACAGACTCGATCACATCATAAAGGAGAGGTATAGCACATCCTTTTACCGTTTTAGTATCCGCAGCTCAAACAATCATCAGATACCCCACTTTCATCGACGCCGTACGAGACATCGATGACGCGCTTTGTATGATATTTCTCTTTGCCTCGCTACCTTCCAATGATCGTGTGTCGCCATCGTTGATCGCCAACTGTTCTCGTCTGGCTGCCGAGTGGCAACTCTACATCATGCATTCACATTCGCTCAGGAAGGTCTTCCTCTCCATCAAAGGAATATATTACCAGGCGGAAGTCATGGATCAGGATGTCACTTGGCTCGTACCCTACCAATTTACGCAGAATGTAACGCCTCTGCACCCTTTCACAGTGTCTGGCATGCTAAGAACCCTGTGTGCAGGTACCGTCAGACGTTGACGTCCGAGTAATGTTGACATTCCTAGAACTCTATCAAACACTGCTCGGCTTTGTGTTTTTCAAGCTTTTCACGGACGCTGGGCTTGTCTACCCACCTCCTTTGAACGCCACTCGAGAAGAAGCAGGTGCTGGACTAGGCGCATTCAGTGTTCATACAGTGGAGAATATCGTATCTATACCCAAACCCCAAAACGCTGGCAAAGTCGCTTCGACAAAGGAGGTCCGACAAGCGATCAAAACTATTACTACAGATCCATCACCTGTCGATGAGGATATTGACATCGAATCCAGGGATCTCACTACCGCGCCCACCGATGTCGACGAAGAGTTTGTCTTCCACTCCTCTGCCGGTGCGGATGCAATAGCATCGCTGCCTACACTGCAGTCATTATCCGAGGCGCCCAAATCCGCACCTACATCCTTATTTTCTCCGTATACGTTCTTCCTGTCGCGCGAAACATCCCGACCCGTTTTCGAATTCTTGGTAAGGTCGTTTGGTGGTAGAGTTGGTTGGCCGACACCATCCGGAAGTGGATCTCCCATCACAGAATCAGACGATTCGATCACTCATGTTATCATCGACCGACCTGTGGTCGCTAAGGCCAATGAGTCGACAGAGGAGAAAGAACGGCGACGAAGACGGAAATATGTCCAGCCGCAATGGGTTGTGGACTGCATTAATGCAGGAAAAATCCTTCTTGAAGATCTCTATGCGCAAGGTGTCACACTTCCCCCTCATTTATCTCCATTTGGTGATAAACCAGGAGCTTACGACCCGACTATGGGCCTGTCCCACTCGGAGGAAGCGTCGGCGGAGGAGGTGCCCGACATCGAGCATGAACAGACCTCGGAGCGAACTGAGAAGGAAGAGGCTGTTGAGACCGTGGGCATCGCCAATGTTGACGACGCTGAGTCTCTGCGTGCTGCAGAACTGGCAGCTGAGGCAGCGGGGATGGAGTATGGCACATTCGAGAAGGAAGTGCGCAGATTGCAGAGGAAGCAGATGCAGAAGGAACAGCCTATTGATCAAAGGGAGGAGGACATGGGTAAGATGCTGCTGAGTAACAAGAAGCGGAAGCTATACGAGCGAATGAAGTACGGGGAAAAGAAGCGGGTGGCAGAGGTTCGTCTGAGTGACTTCACTGCATCTCATCTTCTGACCCATGAACAGCGCGAAACTTTGCTGAGGAGGCGCAGAGAGATTGAAGGCCGAAACTGAGATGGCCGTGATCGACATTGATTGTAACCCGTAAGTACTAGTAGCTCCATGACTAGACATTTAACCTACAGCTTACATCGTTCAGAAGGCACTTGAAATGGATCGGGTGAAAATCAGCCTTTTAGTCAGACACACATTCTACCTTTAGGTCCATCTTCATTGTAGCCATCGAAGCCAATAACATCCAATTATCCAAAGAATAAGGTCCGCTCGTTATGAATCACCCTCTCCATTCATGTAGGTGATATTTGTTTTCTATCCACTATACATATGCTAGTTATGATGAGTCTTTAACAATCGTAGATTGATTTCAATGCCTGACTGACAAAAAAACTATACATCCACATTCCGATATGTCCATGACATCAAAATCTATGTTTACCAGCATCCCAATACTGATGCCTCTACGCCCATGTATCTCACCTTGTCTACTGCCTTCTCTAGCTGCTCTCTCCATGATTGTTCAGGGTTGTTTTGTCCTGGAATGACACCAACTTCAAGAAAGTAGATATTATCAAATGGTCTACCATGGAGTGACGGGCGCCTATCAACTCGCAGTATGAGAACATCGAGTGCACTGATTGCACCAGGAAAGTTCAACATTGGCTTCACTGAGTTACCAGGAGGTGCCTGGAGTCGAAGTAAAGCCACGTTCTCTGTTGATAGAGGACATTCCTTTGGAAGAGCTACATCTAGCCCATGTGAAAGGATATAAAAGCGAGTGAAATTTTCTGTGGACAGGATCAGCTTTGTATAGAGCATTTTGGGCAAACCACTGGCCTGTTCTATCCTGGATATTCTCCTCCAAAATTTCTAATCCTTCGTAGATAGTGACAACCACTGATGAGCATATTGCCGCACATTTCATGGGGTCTAGTCCATTTTCGACCGACAGCAGCCTTTTTGCTGCACTTGCAGTGGAATCTGTGGGCACTAGAGATGCATGAGATAAGTGTTTAGCCAACCACTCTCGGCACTGTCCCAAAGCCTAAACCATCATGAAATGGAGTCCAGTAATAGTTTGATCACGAGAACATACTTGCTCGTGGCTCAATACATTTTCAATGTTCTCCATTCTCACCCCCCGTCGGATAACCAGAGAATGTTTCACTTGAAAGACAGTGACACCCCGTACATAAAGTTCTTGGCCAACCACAGGGACACGCAAGATGTTGTAAGTTTCGACGACCGAACCATTTATGCTATTTTCGTGAGGGATTATCCCAAATGGCACAGCAGCCGACAGCGTTTGCTGGACATCTGGCGAAGATTGGCTGCCCTCTTGATTGACGCGTTGGCACGACTCACCTGTTATCGTCGGCCGAGCAAGGTATTCAACAGAATCACAAAAATACTCGAATGCCGCCTGTACGATTTATCAGTACACAAGATAATAATCGAGGGTGAATAGTGACCTGATGAGAATAGGTTCCAAGTGGACCAAGGAAAGCCAGTCGCGGCTTAGGAGCCAACTCTTTGTCCTTGGCTGATATGGGAGACAGGACATGGCGATCATAGTCATACTCGTCGGATAACTGGAATGATAGCATTCAGTGCAACGAAGCGGCATAGACGAGACTTGTACTCGCGTCGCATAGCCGTTCTTGACCTTCTTTGATCCATTCACAGTCTTGTTCTTTCTCAGTATTTCCGTCCCGGTCCCGGTCCCCCACACGAATTGACTGGTGCTTGAGATTTCCCATCTGAGAAGGCTGGGTGATGGCGGCGTCGCGGAACGGTTGTCCCGCAGAGCCTTGAGAATGGCGTCAGAGAGTATATGCACCGCAGAAGGATATGTGTACCACCACCATCTATATCTCGACGGTACCTGAGCCTGCAATGTTAACGGCGTATCCAGGAGGGAGACCAAATTGCGCACCATTGATCTCGTGGGTTACCAACGGGAAGGGGCGTTTCCGAGTCTTTTTTGGAACTTGATTGGTTTTCGGTCCTGGAGATCATGGTAAGCAGGCTGTAGAAGAAGGCAGGGAGAGGTGGGTATGAGCACAGACCCGAACCAATCTTTTAGGGCTGGCATGCCGCAGGGAAGTTGGACCAAAGGGGATTTGACGAGAGAGAGAGGAGCTGAGAGCGACAGTACACGCTAAAGAGACGAGAGTCGCGCCAAGTTTGCGGGGATTGAGGGGAGTCTTGAGAAACGGAAAAGTCGTGGGATTGGATGGCGGGATTGGCGAGGCGGTCGGACACCGTGACGACGAGGACGGGTGATGATGATTGAAGAGGAACGTTATCAGATGAAGACATAGTGGATTTTGGGGAATCGTGAGCCTGGCGGGCACGACAAAGATGGCCTAGTACTGTCATATATCCTCCAACATCGTGTCCCCCGTCTCTACCGCTTCGCCGCATCAGCCTGGGCTTCACGCCGTACGACTTCACAGTCTCTCCCTGGGGCCTGCACTTGGATTATGCGCCATAGTTATTGCCGGCCGTCGCACATGGGCCGAGACACTCCTCTGGTTCCGCGTAGAGATCGAATACAATAAACACCTCACCGACACCGTGAGCCGGTCTCCTCGGTCCCGGTGCAGGTCTCATGCGCCCTCAGCGTCAACGTACCAATATCACGACATTGGACAAGGCCCGAGCTGCTGCGGCCCGCCAAGTGTATTGATCAAAGTAATGGCAATCGATACACTTGAATCCATTCCTTATGTCACCACCGCATTCTTACGCTGGTTCACGTATTGAGCGAGTACAACGCTGGAGAGCGAATAAGAGCCACGTCTCACGAGCACTAAGCATGCTGCATGCCGCAAAGGAACCGGAGTTCCCAATATCGATCATCAGATTGTTGGGTGATAATAAGGGCAAACGCACACCGGAGGGACATACGGATCCTTGTTGACCGGTTTCTTGCTCTTGGGTTTGGTATCTCAGTCCACATATAGAGACGTAGTCAACGAAATGGCATGAGATGAGATCGAGCGGTCTTGCCTCCTGCGTTTTGGAGCGCATGTGCAAAGATCACAGTAGGGATAGTGAGCAACCATGTTACTGCGTCAGTAAAAGGTCTCTACGCGTGCAGCAACTTTATGATGAGGACTAGAGCATGGTTGCGTGCAGAAGCTATCGGCACGTTCGAGAAGGCAAAGAAGGAGAAGGATGTCGATCAAGCTGGTGGCGCGTGGATGAGAGGGCTTAGTTAAGCGACCAGGTTTCTGTCCCTCCTGTGCTCATTGTCCTCGACGACTCTCCAACGGGTTTGGCAGTGCTAGTGAGCATCGTGCCCATTGCACTCTGAATCATGGTTGGCATGCATGGTTTGGGAGGTGGGCGCCCCCCCTCAGCAGACAATGTGCCCCGCTTGGACACTTCGGCTTCCATCGCCAATCCTAAACCGGCCCCATCGCCCGCCAAACAGTCCTGCCCTGGACTCGTGCCAGACAACGGCGGCAGTGCCTCTGGCGCTGGTCTCCACTTCTTCTCCCTACCACATTGGACTCGCCGCATACTTCCTGTGTCCTCCTCAGCGCGCAAAAGTCTTGCGAGTATACCCCATGCAGATGAATGCACTACGAATCTACGCACTACACCTCCACGCAGCCTACTACTTGAGAAAGATCTTCCCCCGACCCCATCCCCGCAGGCTGATGCAAACATCACTAGTTATGAACCAAGCGCCCATCCAAACGATACCCGGGTGCCTATCTCTGTTCAGCATGCCACAGACACTCCGCAACCCACCTATTACCTGGATGTCTACCACAACGTGCCCGTGATACCCCCGCCCCCTCAGATTGATTCTGTTGCGTTTACACCCTTTCCGAGCAGCAGCACCGACAATGTCCTACGAAAAAGTAAGAGCACGCTTTCATTGCGGCCAGAAAAACCCCTATCAAGACTTGAGCAACAGCGTGCTAGAGGGATCTCAGTGACACAAATGTTTCCAACAACGAAACGACCCTCGATTTCTCCTCGCGCTACCAGTGGAAACTCTCCTTCCTCACCCCTGGTCCGAAAATCTTCGTTCTGGTCACGCAAAATTTCGACGTCGTCCCCGCAGCATCTTACTGTCCCAGCCGAATCTCTCTCGCTCCCAACTGTAAAACCCACCTCCCCGCTCTGCGTGGACTTCACTGCACCTCCAGACTCGCTTGCGAGACCACGCAGCAATTCCAGTGGCCCAAGACTTTCTAGGCGTCATTCAGAACGCGCTGTTCGCCGCCCTTCGGCTTCTCGTATTAACATCCATGGTTTACCGCAAAGCCCGGTTACTCCAGATAGTACCAATGTTCGACCACCGGCTGCCGATCAGCAGTTTATTGCTTCACATTGTTCACCCTCGCGACGTCCAGCCACGGCTGATTCCGTGGTTCCTTTGCGTTCACGCTCTCTCTTTGCTTTATCACATCAATCCATTGTCCCTCCTTTGAACAACGAGCCCTTTGCCAATCCCACACCGCGATCCAAAATTGGACTACTCAATCCCCGACCTCGTTCCTCAACCAATCCACCACTTCTACATCGACTTTCCGTCAATCTATTCGGCTCATCGACATCATCGGCCACTAAAAATGGTCCCTTGTTTTCCGATGGGTTTGCGTCGTCTCCAACCTCTCGCTCTCCTCGGCCTTCTCTATCACGGATTCCACCCGAAATACTGAGACCCCAGATGGGTGAAGCCCCCGAGAACTTCGTTAACAGATTGGTGTCCCTCGTTTCCAAGGCCGAAATAGCTGGAGTCCTGGCTTCCACGTAAGATTGCAGTGGGCAGTGTTTGTTTATTCTAACTGCTTTCTGCAGTGGTGACTCTATCCATACAGATTCTCTCAAGCTATTTACCGAACGCTTTAGATTTCATGGAGACCCTCTGGACGTCGCGTTGCGTAGACTGTTAATGGACGTTGGTCTACCACGGGAGACACAGCAAATTGATCGAGTCATTGAAGCATTCGCGCATAGATATCTTTTGTGTAACCCCGACCTATTCACTTCTAGAGGTGAGCCATCCTCAACTTATCGGACGTGCAAATTAACAACAATGATGCTGATAGCCCTCCGTTCAGATCACCCGTATATTTTAGCATTTAGTCTAATCATGTTGCACACCGATGCTTTTAACAAGTCAAACAGACGGAAGATGTCCAAAGCAGATTATCTGAAGAATACGATGCTCCCAGGCATGATTCCCGAAGTTCTTGAGGTATGTAAAATTGTGCCCGCATCACAGTGGGGCATTCATGACAGTCCCCTCAGTGCTTCTACGACAACATTGTTTTTGCACCGTTCATCTTTATTGAGGACCCCTTAGACCCCGAACGGAGCGTCGAAGGAAACCTCACTAGACCCTCCACTGCATCTGGGCTTCCAAGTCCAATGATACAAAGTGGAGTAACGTTATTGAGCAGACCAAAGATTGATCCCTACTATCTCATTAAGAATGTGAGCATTTTGCATAGCCCTCATCAGTTTGCCTTAGGTATCGTTTTAGAATCTCCTGAATCAGCTCCGTATTAACGTCGAAGGCCAAATTTCACTTGAGAGCCCGTTTCGATGGGATGGTACGGGTACATCTTGGAACTATGACGAGATTCTCCTGGCGTTTGCCAAGGGGCACGTGGTACAAATAGGATCAACAGACATACGATCGACGACTCCCTTCTTTGGCCTGAGCGTCGGGGGTAATACAAGTCCGTCTCTGAACAGACTTGGCGGTGTACCTGAGGCGCTACCTGCGCCCGAGACGTGGACCGTCAAGTTCACTAAGATCGCTGTACTCAGTCGCAAAGACGATCTGTTGGAAGGGGGGAAAAAGTCATTGAATCGCAAGTGGCGACCATATAGCGTCGCTCTTACGCGATCCCAGCTTCTTCTTTTCCGTGATCTATCATGGTCATCAACATTACTTTTATGGAATGATCCGCCACGGAAACCTCCCATATCATCAACATTGTTCAAGCCCGATGAAATTATCTCCCTGGATGATGCACTGGCAGTCCTGGACAGATCCTATAGCAAGGTCAGCTAGTTCGCGCTACATTTATCCGGTCCTCATCTGTCTATACCACAGCACTTGAATACTTTTCGTCTCACCACTCGCGATGGACGTCATATTCTCTTCCAGACAACTGAGCAGAAAGAGATGGATGAATGGATATCCCGTATAAACTATGCGAGTGCCTTCAAAACTACCGGCGTACGCATGCGATCGCTCGGAATAACAGGCAAAGTTCTCAAGCTCACCGGGGTAGCTGCTGCTGCTTCGCATCTTCACGACTTGCAGCTTCCGAGTTCCGGTCAACCAAGAATGCTAACGTGGGACCAACGTAACCTCCCTGGACCGATGGATGACCTTCCCGGTTATGGTGGGTCGCCCTGTAGATACCTCGCGAACACGGATGGTCGCCCGAGTGAATTGGCAGATCTATCCGCACCCGAGATTGAGGGAGCGTCACAATTCAAGGAGACGTTTGATACAGTGAAAGCAGAATTGGCTGCCGCACGCGTTAGCGCCGGAGATTTCGCAGTCGTGGAGAGAGCATACCCGGTTGGGACAGAACCTCCTCGTCTCGCCTCCAGATCGCATACCATACATGCTCGGGTGGAAGATCTGGAGAATCGTATATGCGCCGCCAATGCACAAATCGATTCTAGTATGCACACCGCGAGAAATATTGGTGTCTTGACACCATTCCAGAAATCCACCCGTGATCATTTACAGGATACTATTCAGATCATGTCCAAGAAAATACAGGCGATGCGCCTGGACGTCGCCAAGCTAATTTGTTATCGCAACATCCTCCTTAACGATCTTGCTGTTGAAGAGAGGAATTTCAAACAGGCAACTTCGCTCGCTTTGCAAGCTGCAACCGAAACGTTGCAGAAGCGCTACTCCGAACATGCCTCGCAATCATCTTTCTCAACTCGGGAACTCCGACCCAAGAGTCCATCTCACGAAGAAACCCCTTCTTCGGGCTCGCAGTCCTTCGACTCACCCACTTATGAAACATTCCATTCTGCGCTGGACTTTGGGCCTGAATGGCCGTCGTCGGGCGAAGCGTTTGCTGCACCCTCACTTTGGAACCCATTCCCCACCACCGATTCACCGGTCACACAAGGATGTGATAGCTCAGCGAGCTGTTACCCGTCCCCCGACGAAACCTCATATGTATCATTATCCACTACCAACCAGTCTCTGCCAGACTCATCCTTACATGAAAGTCTACACGTAACACCCGATTTCCCAGAGGAACAGGCCGAAGAATGGAACAAAACCAGAGCAGCGAAGCGCGTTTCCCTGGTAAAGCTACCATCCAATTTGCGAATGTCGGCCATTGCTGGCAAGTCCCCTCGTCATCTTCAAGGTGACAATTCGTTGAACGAGCAGACTTTTACTGTTGGGGACGTTGGTTATCGGATCTAACGCAATCGGATGCGTGTTTTTATTGTCACAGCTCGTATTCATCTATGGCTCTATGGCGGTATACCCATTTCCATTTGACCCTACCACGTCGGTATACGTACACTTACATTGTGCCTTCGCTTCAGCAAAACAACCGTTATGGGAAATGCTGTGTCGTCACGTCATCAAAATAAGCTACCGATCTAATCCGTCTGATTGAAACACCATCTATATGACGAGATCTGAGTCTTGGAGGTCAAGCTACAGTGTCTCCCTCGGAGCGCATGGTGCCCAGTTGCAATGTGTTGCCGTTCAGTGAATAATAGGACCGCGCTTGACTTCTAGATGAGGTGAGTTTGCTTCTAGTCCGTGGAACTAGTGACCACTGGATACTGCCGTACAGACTCAAAAGCCCACCTACCAGAGGCAGTTTCCCACCTGTGAGCGTTTCTAGGTTACAAGGG
>JBBPUP010000016.1:61467-73436 GCA_038094735.1 Exsudoporus floridanus
GCATCCAAACCGCTACTTCCACCCATATCCCTTCTTGTTCAGCCCCGGCATTTTGGTCCACCAGCATTATTCTTTACTTCTCGGGGTGGCCATAGCACATCTATCGTTGATGCCCGTGGGCGTTCCGTGCTTAGAGAAAGATTCCTGTGGAGCGCAGATGAGGAGGCCAACTCCAAGCTGAATGCTCCGCGAATGGGTGACATAAAGAGGCTGGAAGCTTTTGACGTGGGAGACCGTTCCGTGATCGTTGCAATGCGGCAAGGAGGTCTGGAGGCGATGGACCTCGGCGATGCGTTGCTCAAACCAGCAGACGAGTCACGTACGGTCTTGCCCCATTTTCTTCCCCCGCCTTCGAATATCAACCGACGGGGTCCTTTTGTATGGAAGATAGGGACTCCTGTCGGTTCTTCCGCCGGTGGTACTGCCCTGTCCGCGAGGACGAAGACTGGTTATTTGGGACGGAAAGCGAGCTATCCCCCAGGAAAATCTCCGATCAAGGGCGATTTCACGGTTGTCAGTGACAGCGAGCAAGAGTTCAGTGATGAAATTATCTTCCTTGGACGCACTGGTGACGACCTTTACCTATGTGAACGCAATGGCGGCGCATTTAGAATACTAAGGCTCTGTCCTGATGCATAGGCACGTTTTCATGTCCATTGTGTTCCTAGTTTGTCCTTCGCTTTCCTCGCACTGGCATTCATTATATATCTATCACACATGCAGATACCTACGATACCTATCACCACTCACAATTTTGCAGCTATCTTTCGTAGATCAGTTTTCAAGATCTTACCAGTGGATGTTTTCTATAAATGTGCGCATAAGTATATGTTGAGATGAATCGAGACGGGACATGCTTACCGGAAGTTTATCCACCACTTGGACCCATTCAGGACTGGCGAATCCTGGTAAGAGCGAGCGCGCGTGACGCTTCAATTCCACTTCAAATCCCGCGTGGTTCCCAACCCACGTTTGAACATATTCTGGTCGGAGGATAACGAAAGCCATCGGACGTTCACCCCACTTATGGTGAGGCCTCGCAACTACCGACACCTCGAGGACATGCGGGTGACTTGCGAGTTCTTGATACCGTAAGTTGAAATAACAATATGGCAAGAAGTGCGCCTTACCCAGTTCTATGGCAAGGCTTGATGCGTTCTATTTAAATATAAACACCATTGTCACAGAATCGACACCTTTGTACTCACCTCCCCGCCAGAAATAATGATGTCCTTGCTTCTATCCATAATCTGTACAACACCATTGGGATGCATTACCGCAAGGTCACCAGAGTTGAAGTATCCGCCTCTGAACGCCCTACGGGTAGATTCTGGATCTTTGAAATACTATCAAGCAGTGTGGTATTTGCAAAGTGTTGGTATTTGACGAATGGAATTTCCCACCTCCTTCATGACAATGTTGCCTCGCGTCACGACCTCACCCACAGTACTTCCATCCTTGTTCACGTCAATGAGTTCTTGATCGTTCTCATACCTTGGAGGGTACACAACTCGGACGTTTTGAGCGGTGGCGAAGCTATGCCCCTGATGCGCCACCAACTTTGCACGATCTTCCAAAGAGAGTGATGTCCAGGAGGGTTGGTCGTAACACCGTGTGAACGGTCCGTAAGTCTGCGACCATGGTAAACGATGATCGCTGGAAATTGACCAAATAGCGTACCTCACTGAAACATGACCTCGCGTCAAACGGAAAGACAGACATCGGAAAGGGAAACCTACGTAAGGCCATATACATGCACAGGCTTGATCCCAATCTGCTCAAGCTGACCGATCAACTGGGCGGTCGGTGCGGATCCAGCGATGATGGCAGAAACAGGTTGCTGTAAAGGTTGCTTAGCGGCATCGTTGATGATTCCAATCTAGTTGAGGTCTGTTACCGTGTGGTGGTGACTCGTTGATAGAGAAACGGACCTGGACTGTCGGTGCACCACAGTAATGTGTGACACCAGAGTTAAGTAGATGCTTCCAAATCTGGCGATAGTCGACCTGTCGGAGGGTGATCTATGGAAACGCTAAGCAATCAGAGACGAAAGCGCACAATAAAGACATACTTGGGTTGCACAGGCAAAAACATTGGCCCAAGGGAACGTCCATCCTGCGGCATGGAACATTGGGAGGACCCTGCATGGAACAGATCATTTTAACAGAGCACCGAGGGAGGAGGGGGGCAGTACCATAGGTAGTAGGATTCGCAGTTGATCCTCAAGGACAAATGTTGATAGTTGTCTGGTTATGGGAGCAAGTACCTACCTTGCCTCGAAAGCGTTGGCTATTGCAGCAAGGTAGGATCCTGAAACTGAAATTCAGCCCCTGAGACTGGTTAATAGGTATGAATATAGACCTCGTAGGGTCGTGACGACCCCTTTAGGCTAAAGCGACGTCAGATAACCTTCTAGGGTGTCGGACATTCAAACGCGCACTCTACCAGTAGTGCCAGAACTGGATTGGGCTTAAATTTGGAGCAACGTCAATGTCAGGAGATGGGATCTTACGTGTAGCAGAGAACTGCAGGAGCGTCTTCATTGGGTTCTACATCAAGGCCAGCCCAACCTCTCTCAGAACTGAACTTCCGACCCGCGCTTAGAAAGTCTTCGTATGGATCCCCAAGCATAGCAGTGTCATGGCAGATGATGGTAGTAACTTTGGTGTTAGGGATGAGATGCAGGTACTCGTGGTCTACAAGTATGAGTCTGGATTCGCTGTGCTCAAGAATGTAAGCAACTTCCAGAGGGGTTAGGCGCGTGTTGATGGGGGTAAGGATGGCGCGAGCGGCAAGAACACCAAAGTGGGCGTCTACAACCTGTATAAATGGACATGGACAGGAAATGATGGTAGAAATCACCTGCAATCATAGGGCTTACGGGAGTGGCGGATTAGTCGAGATTGCTGAAGTAGCGCTGCGGGCACTCACGAATTTGGAGCCAAAACTGCAACACGATCGCCTGGGCGAATTCCTGCTTGTATGAGGGCGTACGCCAAATTCTGGACGCGTTGAGCCCTAAAATACTGTAAGTTAAACAAGACCGAGAAGGACGTGTAATTCACTGAATCACCATATGCTATATGAGTAGACAGATGGCTGGTTGGCATCGGGATGGACAAGGGCAAGTTTGTCTGGGTATATGAGAGTGGCATGCAACAGAAAGCTGATTGGGTTCTGTAGACGAAGGTGAGGAGGGAGGGGTGATTTGGATGCATGGCGACCTACGAGGGGATGATAGTTGACCGGAGCTGACTGCAGGGGTTTCTGTATATAGCTGACATCATGCGGGGGTATACTCTCCGGGGTTGGGCGAAACGAGAGATCTTGTAGGGTGAGACTTGGATTGGAAGGGGAGCTGGAAAGACGCACCAAAAGGGGAGGACATGGTGAGGGTAAGTAGGAGAGTTGTTTGGCTGCAATATGGATGAGAGAGTAGTGCCCGATTGAGCAGAAAGAACACAAGTGTAAATAAAGCCGCAAAACACAGCAGGGGACAAGCCGGTGTCCTTGTCGTCGTCAGTGTCTTGTTGTCTATACTTTTCATAGAGTCCTCTCTCGACAACTATGGCTGATGCTGCAGCAGGTTCTGTGGACAAATCTGTTCAAGTCAAGCTCGTTCTCCTCGGTATGTCCGCAGTCCGTTCCCATGCCCAAACCGCTTCACCTTTCCTCATCTCACCATCCAACAAGGCGAGGCTGCCGTCGGAAAGTCCTCCGTCGTTCTTCGATTCGTGAGTTGCTCTCTCAAGGTCGCATGACATGGCTGGACACGTCATTTCCTCGCCCTCGCTAGGTATCCAACGAATTCCAACCCAACAAAGAACCCACTATCGGTGCTGCCTTCTTGACCCAGAAATGTCGTCTAGAGGATCGTGTACTACGTTATGAAATTTGGGATACTGCAGGCCAGGAGCGCTTTCACTCTCTTGCTGTCAGTCTGGTCACTCTCGCTTTATCTTCCCTGACTATATTTCCATCTCATAGCCCATGTACTATCGCAATGCTCAAGCCGCCGTCGTTGTCTATGACGTCACGAAAGCTTCCAGTCTTGAGAAAGCAAAGTCGTGGGTCAAGGAGTTGCAAAGACAAGCCAACCCCAATATCGTGATCGCCCTCGCTGGGAACAAAGTTGACTTGGTCCAACCATCTGCCCCACTCCCAGGTGCAACCCCTGCATCTGAGTCTGAAGATGAAGCAGACGATGCCACCGCAACCCCAGGAGAGACCTCCACTACCGGGGGCGGCGAGGAATCGCTGCGACAAGTTCCTCGGGAGGAGGCTCAGGCCTACGCCACAGAGGCCGGCTTACTTTTCTTCGAGACCAGTGCCAAGACCGGAGATGGTATCGTAGAGATTTTCACGGAAATTGGTCCGTTTCATTTTCCCGGCTTTCTTCGCTTGTACCTGACCAGATCATATCCAGCCAAGAAGATACCAATCGAGCACATCTTGGCTTCTAACCGTGGTGCTGGTAGAAATGGTGTCGCAGGTGGCCGAGCGGCTACTTCACGACAAGAAGGTGCCGTTAACTTGGAGGAAAACCAAGCGAAAGGCAAAGATAATTGCAATTGTTGACCTATTCATCTGTTATTCTGGAGAACTACTATTCCGTTTATTCCATGCCCGTCATTCATCACATGAACCCTTGATATATATGACTACGCCTCCAAACCTTCTTGTAATTGCTCCTTTAATTCTAGTCGGTGATTGAACAGTAAACTCAACCGTGACCTCAGTCGCTGCTCCTCCGAACAGCGACACAGGCCACCCTAATTGGTATGTACATGGTCACGTTTCATCGGTGATCGTTATCAGAGGGGGGAATGAAGTCCACGTAAGGTGGAGGCCTCGCAACCTGTTCTTGGTCGTTGGGCGTCAGATAGGGTGGAGGCGCCGATACATGGGACGATCCTTGATCCATGACTTCACCAGCTTGTGATAACGAGTGGCGATCATGGTTGAACGAATGATGCGGTATGCCTGTGGAAGGATGGGTTTGAACAGAGCCAGACGATGTCGGGGATCTAAACACGGAATCTATGGAAGGAGGTGGGTCGGATGGATCGTCCAGAGATGGAGGCGGGGGCGGTAGTTGCTCCTCTGCAATCAGTCCCAAGACCCGGTGTGGTTGTGAAAGATCGACGAACTCAGTGACCTCAGGGTCTTGTGCTGCCTCTTCAACCGAAGGTGGGGGGGTCGACGTCCGATGTAGCGGGTCAGTATGGCCATCGAACTGTTGGGAAGAGGAGAAACCAAAGATGACCCCTTCACCGACTATAGTTGCCTCTGCCACAGGAGTCGCAAAATGTTCTTCCGTGTTGGTGGGAATATATATCTCGTTCTCCGACTCCTGGAACGTAGGCAGACCAGTAGATGTGGAAGCTTCTGATGGAAAGAAAGGAGGTGGAGGAACGTCTCTGTCCTCGAATGGAGGAGGAGCTCCGTGTTGTGTATAGCTTGGACCAGCCTCTCCTTCGTGATACAAAGGAGCGGAAATTTCTGCGTCTTCTTGTCGCACGGTCCGAAGTGGTGGACGATCATGCTTCTTTTGGTATGCAGTATCTACCCATTCTTCAACCTCGGGCAGTGGGGCGGGGGGTGGGATAATGTTAATAGGAATGCGAATCGTGTACAGCGTCTCCGTCCTGCTCGCGATGTCGACAAAGGAAGTGTGGACATTCAACAAGAATGATACTTCATGCAAAAGTGTTGTTTGTGTGATGGAGATGCATTGTGGGTCATTCTCCGCGTAGGCGTAATCCCCCTCAGCTAGAGACCGTGGACGATCGGGTGGGGAAGCAGATGGCGAGGTTTGATGCAGAATGAAGCGCAGTCGAACCGGGCACGATGTATGGAACCTGCAAGATGCTCCAGAACGGGACATGACTGTTGTATATGCAGCGGTGAAGGGCGAGGAAGAGCCCGACAAGCAGTCACTTGGTTTCTCCACAGCTGGAGCAAATGCTGCAGATGAAGAGCCTTCGAGCAGGAAATCGTTGATTTCACCTGCTGGTCGTCCTATAACTTCCTGTGAAGGTTTCTGTAACTCGCGCTCCAGCTCATCGAAACCCTTAACCTCGACCACGCGAAGGAGCTCCATCTTGACATTGCGAAGCCTGAGTCCTCCTTCCAGGACAAGCTGGCGGGGTGGGGGTGGTACCGTAACATAGACAGGGATTGGTTCTCCCGCAATGAAAGTCGACTTTGGAATCTCCGCCTCCACGCGCACTGGATGATGCATAACGTGTTTCTCAGGTGAGATCGCAACGGTATGCGTGTGTGAGGTATAGCGTCTTGTGTGTACCAACAGTTCTCTCGATATAGAGGGGAGCGTTGGATCTGCCGGGTGCAGTGTTGCTTTTAGAACGTGCATCACTGAGGAGCGTAGGGTGTGGACACATTGCGGCACGTCTGACATGAGTGGTATGGCGAATGGGAAGGAGGTCGGGATGACCTCGTCAGAGTCGAGTGGGAAGGACGCTACGTCTATCTCAGAAATGCAGAGGTCAATTTCCCGCCCGTGTACTGACTCTGTTGTTCGCAAGGAAACGGACCTTTCGCCCGGTTCGGTCAGGTTGTCACCAAGGAGAAACTGGAGACTGACAATTTCTGCCATGCGCGAGGTTGGGCACCCTTGAGGTGCACTTCCCCTTCCATTGCCGCGTGTTCCCCTTCAGCACCAACATAGCCCTTCTGGAAGTTTATACCGTCTAGGGCTGGTACGATGAGTAGCTGGAGACCAGACACGTCCGACGAGCAGTCGCTGCGCAGGACGTCGCCAGGGACATGCTGAGAGTACCGGGGAGGGGGAGCAGTATCAGCAGGCATGTGAACCAAACGCCTCTGGTGCTGGAAGACGGCGCTGATGTTGGTCGTAGTTGTGGTCGCGGATCAGATCATATCACCAACGCTTTGCGCAGTGGGGATCGCCACAACATCAAGTCAAGCACAAGGAAAGATACATGGCATTAAAATCAGAGAAAACATATATCGGAACCCTCAATCCACTCTCATCAGACTCTCCAACTCGGCGAACATCGTCTGATCCAGATCTCTCTGCGTCAGTAGTTCCCATGCCGCGTCCCGACGACCAGCGAGCATCCCCATCCCCTTCTCCACCTTTGTTTCTCCCGACTCCCCAAAGCCCATCCCGAACGCAAGCGTCGGTTGCGTAGCTTGAGAGGTGTCGAAAGCATCCTCACCATTATCGACGGCCTTCATTGCTTCGATTGCTCTGCGTGCAGTACTCAAGAACCACTGCCGAGCCTCGGGCGAAGCACTGGTTGCGGCAAACCTCTGAGCCATGCGAAGCATAATCTGCGAGAAGTGGAGTGACCGATCCGACTTTACTTTTTTCTTCAATTCTGGAGGGGATAGGAACGCAATGGCGTATATCGCCATCGTCACTTTCTCAAGGTAAGACAACCACGATTCTCGTGAGAGAAACGCAAAATCGGCATCGCTTACTGGCAGGCGATAGACGAGAGTCTCTAGCAGACGCCACAACCATTGCTGTGGAATGACTGCAGAAAATATTTTCCGATTGTGATCAGGGTGGGCAATGTGTGTGAAGACATCGAGGGCCACATCTGAAAGAGACGGTGGCTTGCAGTTGTGAAAAGGGACACCACTGAGCTTCAGCATTTGCGTCGGGGGTATCGCATCCGCCGGTTCGATTAGGATGGATGCAACGAGTTCGAATATCCGGGTGCAGATGCGGGTAGTGGACTCGGAGGGGGAAGTGGATTGGGGGAAAGAGACGGAGAGGTTGGAGAGAATATTGAGAACATCCCTGCGGACGTTGATGGCGTCTGGAATAGAGAGAGCGGGTGATGTTGGTCTCGGCGAACCGCCCTCCTGCGGGACAATGACTCCACAAACACGCAACACCAACTCCAGCGTCCGCTCGTGCTTTGCCATGAACTGCACATTGTCTGGAATGACAGACAAATTCCGAATGATATTTGTCACAGCAAGAATAACTTGACTTGAACGGTGCTGGTGGCCACGTTCTGTCTTCCGCAAGTTCTGCTCGCCTTTCAATCCCGCGAATGGCAGGGACTCAGCTTCGAGAGCAAGGGTTACCAGTTCACGGTGGCGGGGTATATGGGTATTCTCCATCAAGCAATAATGGGGTGTATCAGCAACCCCATCGAATGCTTCTTCCTCCAAAAGATCCAACACCTCCTCCAACAAATCAGTACACTGCGCAATGGGAAATCCCGAACCGGGCGTGGGGCCCTTCATCGTCGAAAGAAGGGTGAGTGTAGTCAGAGCATACGATAGTTCGATCGTTAGCCGACAGCGGATGGACATCGTGAGCGCTTCAATGTCCACGGTCCCCCATTCGTTGATATCCCGCATGGGGCGGCGTTGAGCACGAAGGTACTCCTCTTCTAATATGTTAAGGTCACGTCCTCCATGGGTGTCCACTTCACGTGCTAGCGGAATGTACTCGATTTTGGTCCTCGTGAACTGAGAACGTGGGCGAGACGGGACGGGAGTTGGTACTGAGGTTGTTGGGTTTGGAGGGAGCGACCTGTCCGCCGACGCCGACATGGAGGGCGGCTGTGAGGGTGGTTAGAGGTTTCAAAGAAAGGGGAATAGAAAGCACTGACGACGTCTGACAATTCTGTCCCACCTTATTATCGGCCGCTCAATGTCACTGATTACGTACATCAAACGTTATGAGTTAAAACTCACCCATCTTCAACTTTGCGCGCTTTCCATCGAGTTCCTCGGACTCGAACCTTCGCTTCATTCCCGGAGCATCCTGCTCGTGATGTTCATTCCCTGCAGGACTAGTAAGGGATCCGGTGGTGCTGCTGCTCAGCGGAGGCACCAACGGATGGCTGGCTAAAGAGTCCGAGAAGCCATGCGTGCCTGAGAGGGATGCGTGATGCTGTGGGTGGGGACTCTGTGGTAATGGTTGTGACGCAGGGGCAGTGGGGCTACCGGAGATCGAGACCGACGTGTTTTGCCCGCCTGGTACGGACTGGTTCAGTAATCCCATCATGTTGTTAACAGAACCAGATAGTTGAGAAGAGGGGCCCGCGAGTGCTGAACTCGCTGTTGGGGGAGGCACATTGGGAGGGTTGCTTGTGACCACGGGTGCGCCGGGGGGACGGTTCGTTGAGATTATTGCCTTGCGATTGGTGTCCTGGACGTTGCGACGATAAACATCTTCGAAGGGTTGGATGATGGTATGATAATGATGAGCCAAGATAGCAGAGGTTGCACGCTGTCCATTGGACATAGGGGCCGAGTGATATTCAGGAAGATCGAAGTGCGGGAGAAGGTGTGACCACGCGTTCTGTTGCGTTACCTGGATAATTGAGTGTAGATGATGATCAACTGACGGCGAATGATATACGACATTGATAAAGATAAAGATACCTTTTGGCCGCCACCGAGCTGCCATACGATGCCCCATAGTTTGAATAAGTCAATGTCCTTGCCGGCTAAACGAAATGCGCCAACTTCAGAAGAGCATTCCAAGTTTTTCCATCGTGAGGATGCGAGGTCGTAGTTGGGAGGACATGGAACGGTGGTCAAAGCGGATGGGAGAGGAGTACCTCTGCTGAGATGAACGTTGGCGAGGCCGACCAAGAAATTGCGCTGCTTGTTCCTGATCATTGTTGCGTTTGGAGGATGCCGTGGGACGCTGGAAGATGGCTCGAGCGATGGGGGATTGTGTTGGAGGGTGTGAACAGGAAGGAAGGCGGGCTGAAGAGTGGAATGGGGGGAGAATTGCATGGCAGCGGGAGCGTCGAGAAGGGCAGGCTGGAGCGCGCTTGACTGGTTATAAGGGGAAGAGATTCCGCCGAGAAATGATGCCGGAGTTGTTCCGCCCAGCGGAATCTGGGACGGAGACGACGCGGGGGGACGCGGGTAAGCGTTTGTGAGCTGGCGCTGCATATTGACAACGTTGAGGGCGGCCATCTGTTTTGCGGCGGCATTGGAGTCGAGATTGAACAAGGGCTCGGCGAGGGCGGTCGACTGCTGGAATGGCGGTGCGCTCGCGTTCTGCGGGTTCTGATTTCGTGGCTGCTGGGGCCTGCGTTGCGATGTGAGCGGTAGGGACGAGGACGGGGACGATGAGGAGAACACTCACAGCATGGTCGTCGTCGTTGTGGTTGTCTCACACGCCCAAACTCCCCCGCACACCCGAGCATGCCCCGCTCAGAAATCGACGACATTTTCGCCGCACCTCCAAAGAAAAAAATAAAAACATCGCCTTCTCACCCACAAAAGACCCCTACAGGACCCACCCTCGACCCGTCCAAAAAACAGCGACCAAAGAAACCTCTTCGAGAAAGAAAGCACACAAACGCGGACAACGACCGCTTCAAAGATTCCAGGGGAACCGCCCCTCGTGCGTCCCTCCTTTCTTTCTCCCCCATCATGCCAATATCCCCTAGGTCGCAAAACAGTCGATGGTTACAATATCTACAAAGAGGACGAGCTAGGCATCTCTACCACAGGCGGAGGTTACCATCTCACTCAATCCCTCCCTGTCCTGTCCTGAATCCGTCTTGTTTAGACACCTCTCTTTGCCCGTTTGACTGCCAATGCTGTCAGTCTCCATAGTTTACACCCAACTTTCTCCTCAACCCCACCCCAACAGGTTTCTGAACGACTATGTCATGTAAAATGCACAGTTGTGTTCCTTGTATCCGTTATCGGCTCAGTTCAATTACTGTTGTCAGCGTTTCATCTCAGGACCAACTCTCGGGGTAAGAATTATCGAGACGCACTAACACCCTGAACATGGATGACTATTCATGCGGGAACGATGGCATTTGCTCCACCTTTAACTTTCTCGGCTCTATCGAAGCCTTGCTGATCCAGCCTGATGGCCATGGTCTGCAAGGTCAATGTGTAGCCAATAGCATGCCACCCTTTTTATCCACCCTATCGAACATCATCTATCGCTTGGGATGGTACTCTAATACCAATCTGTGGGCAACATTTCCTCGGTCTTGTATTCTTGTGAAATGTACCGAATGGATGAATGATGAAAGTTATTTGATTGATAAACTAAGGCGGGTATATATAGCCACATAGAACATTACCAACATTGATCTCAATCATCGTCATCATCGAGCTCCCCCACACGCTGCGGATGTTGTCCCTCGTTGAGTGCATTGCCAAAGGGATCGTCGCCCTCCAGGGCACGACGTACGTCCTCAGCCTTTTTGTTGCGTTTCATCTCTGCTTTACGTTCTTCTTCCACTTTCCGAGCGAGATAGGCCTTGCTTCCAACTACCTTTTCTGGATTCTTGCATAGTTTGAGCCTGCGATCGACTTCCCGGACCGCTTCAACATCTGGTGGGTGTCCTGTGTGCGTAATCAGGATCTTGATCGCGTTGACAGCACTCTGGAGTGTTTCTGGCAATGTCCCGTCAACCCCTGGTAATTTGGAGTCGAGCCATTTCTGGGCAAGAGGTGGTGAAGCGAGCGACAGCGCTGCAAGTGCTATTTGGGATGGTGCGTAGATGAGCTCGGCATCAGTAAAACGTGAGTTGCGGACGTGCTTGAGCGCTGTCTCGTACACGTCCCGTGACGTCTGGTCCTCCGCAAGATATGACAACGACTGGCAGGGTATGAGCTGAAGAGCGGATGAGTGGTGGGCGTCGCACCTGGAGGTCAATCCAAAGGCCCCATAAAGCACGATGGGAGTGCCATACTGCAAAATCGAAGCTTAGGCTTTGAGCAATGAGGAACTCGAGGTCAAGAACGTCGGAAGGGGATGTTCGAGGGATGTTTGACGTGTATGAGTCTAAGGATATGGGGTTGTTCGTCGTCTTGGTCGCCAAAAATAATGCTGTCAGCCTTGGTGCAGTCGCCTCGTCAGTAGTGAGGAAAAATGACACCACAGATAAACGTACATGACATTCTTGGGATGCCAGTCCATGACGGTATTGCTGAGATAGAAGCGTTTGAGATAGGACATTGCGGTGGCC
>JBBPUP010000016.1:112282-122682 GCA_038094735.1 Exsudoporus floridanus
GGTATTCAAACCCTGTCGGAAGCGTCGAACGGCATCACAAAGTGCAACAAGGAAGGTGAACTCACGGTTCCCACTGCGGTTCCACCCTGTGCGAGAAGACTCAAGCGAGGAACAACCGCCTTGACGCGCTCGATTCCGTTATCGATCTGTTGAACGTAGCCACTGAATTCTTGGCCAAGAGTCAAGGGAGTGGCATCCTGTGGGGGCGAGAAGTCAGGTCTGGGCTATATTCGATGGCACAGCATGGTACCTGCAGGTGTGTTCGTCCAATTTTGATGATGTCCTTGAATGTATCGGCCTTGGCATGGAGAGCATCTCTAAGTTCTGCGAGCGCGGGGAGCAACGAGTGGTGAATTTCTGTCACAGCTGCGACATGCATAGCCGTTGGGAATCTATATCCGGCCGGTGAGTGGGGACAAGGAACAGGAAATGGGAAAGGAACTTGCGTGTCGTTACTGCTCTGACTCATGTTAACATGATCATTGGGGTGGACTGGACTCTTGGAGCCGAGAACACCGCCGAGCAGCTCGATAGCACGATTTGAAATGACCTTTTGAGGGTAAATGAGGGAGATATTCGGAGTAACTGGGAGTGACTAGCCAACCTCGTTCACGTTCATGTTGCTTTGAGTACCGCTTCCGGTCTGGAACACGACGAGGGGAAAGTGGTCGATGAGTTTTCCAGAAATGACCTGAGAGAGAGGGTGAGTGAAAGAGGACGGCGAGGCGTGGGGTGACGTGCGTCGTCTGCCGCTTTCTGTATAGCGTCGCCAATTTTGGGATCCATGCCATAGCTGACATTGACGACAGACGCGGCTTTCTTGAGCACGGCAAAGGCTTTGATGAGCGGGGGCGGAAGTCGCTCTGTGGGACCGCCGATGTCAAAGTTCTGGAGTGAGCTACGAGGTGGATGAGTGGGAGCGGAGAGAAAGGTGAGAGGGGACGCGCCGCTGAGTCTGTGCGCCCCAGTAGCGATCTGCAGGGACTTGGAGGTCGCCGAACGTGTCGCGTTCTTGTCTGTAGGACTGGAAGCGGGGTGAGCGGACGCGGTGGAGAGGGGGGACGGGGATACCATGAGACGGGTGGAGGTGGAGATGAGCCTGGCCTGGGACGGGGCATGTCAGAGCTGGAGAAGAATCACGTGGGCAGGACAGACCGTAGCAGGAATGCATCGGACGGCGGGCAGCATGGCGGAGAGCGAGCAGAGACGCGCGAATCCCCGGAATCACCCGCCAACAGATCCCGGCCCGCCCCGTCATGCACCACTTGCCACCTCGATGCGACGTGCCCACGTGATTCTTGCGAGGTATCTGTCCCCATATGCCTTGTTCCCGCCGTCTCACTCTGCAGCGTTAGCGTCCCTCTCATCGCCGCACTGTGCTACATCATGTCGTCCGTCGCGTCCCAGCTCGTCCTTCACCCATATGTCTCCCAGTCCCTCAAGTACGGCGGAACCAACCTGGGCAGAGACAAGGTATCCCCAAACATCCACCTTGTTTGCATCCAGCTTATCCCCCCCAGCTCTACCGCGCCATACAGTATCTCTCCCGTGTCCTCGCTTGGTTCTCTCTCTCTCGCGGCAACAAGGCAGAGGCGGCTCGCTGGAATGCTCTCAAAAACCATCTCGCTCTCGGTCGAAAACGTGAGTGCGCTCTTACACCCTCCCCTCGTGAGCCTGATCGTTCTCCAGTCATGCGTCTTGGAAAGCCCGTCGAACACCTTCAGGCAGCCCTCCGCGCAGCCCAATCTCCCACTGAGCTGGGCGAACAGCTCGCCACCATCGGTCGGCAACTTTCATACTTTGGATACCTCACCTATGATGCGATCGTTTGGGTGAGCTTCCCTTCATCCACTCGTAGACGAGTCTCACATGCGCTCTCTATATTACAGGCGAATGCAGTAAAGGTCATCAATCTCAAGCCCTCCACCACTCAGAGGGTCACCTCCATCTCAAACCGCTTCTGGCTGTCCGGAATATTACTGAGCATTACACACGGCCTGCTCAAGGTCAGAGACATCTTCGATGCTCGGACGGACTCCCGCTCAACACGATGTTGTAGGCCGGCCGCCTTGCTCAAGAGGCGAAGAAACTGCGTGCCTCCAAATCTTGGGGCGAGAAAGATCTCGGGGACGTGGCGCAGCGCGAGGCGAAGCAGCTAGCTCTCGAAAAGTGTGCAGATACTCTTCATTCTGCTCTCTTGGACTGATCACGGCCCAGAATGCGTTCGGATACCCGCTACCAATTCATTGTTGATATATTGGACGTCTGGATACCAGCATCCAACCTCGGCCTGATGAACGTCAATGATGGCTTCGTAGGCCTGGCAGGGTGAGTAACGGTGCACCACCCTTTCCTTGTCGTTTCGAATCGCCCCTCCTAGATTCATCTCCTCTGTCATGGGAATGTATACTCAGTGGGTGGCGGTGAATGGGTTCAAATGAGGTCCGTCGCAAGTATGGAAACACTTGCTTGTGTACCCACGAATTCACGATTGCTGTTTCGCGTAATTGATGTACTCTATTCTTCTTCGTTAACACTTAATCCTTGGTATCACGCACGGCTTTCCCGAATGCAAGAGACGGTCTGCAAGCTGGACCAAAGCTGCCCACAAGGGCTAGACTTTACGGTGAATCCACATTCCGGTCTCGTAGACGGAGGTATTCTTTGCGTACTAGTTCCATGGCTTCTGGGCCGGTACTGCAGTAGATTAAAACAAGTCATTCTCCTGTCAGATGATGTGATACTATGTGAAACATACTACTGGAGCATGCACTCTTGCAATGACTTGTACTTATCTCTGCAAGCCCAAGAAACGGAGAGTGTTCGCCCTTGGGCACACTGTGCAAATTCTGGGGAACATCAGGAAAAGAAAAGATTAGACTCGGTCAGAGGGGTACCTTTAACTACCGAATCACACTCCCTCAAGGCCCGTGCCTTTGTAGTCGATAAGAGTGTCTCTTCCTCTCTTCG
This sequence comes from Exsudoporus floridanus, assembly GCA_038094735.1. Lineage (NCBI taxonomy): Eukaryota > Fungi > Basidiomycota > Agaricomycetes > Boletales > Boletaceae > Exsudoporus > Exsudoporus floridanus. The sequence continues at coordinate 115,253 of JBBPUP010000016.1, forward strand.
AGAGAGGGTATCCATCGGAAACAAGTTGCACCGCGGGAACCTTGTTCGTCCTTACATTGACACGATTACTAAGTCGTCAGGCTACTTGTATTATTATCAACCTCGACCGGGACCCCTCGCCGCTCGTTCCGTTAGAAATGGCGCTCAAACCCTTCTTTCGCCATTCTGCAGCCTCTTGGACCCAAGTTCGGCACTTGGCAACACCTTCGTCTGTCACCTCCCCCCAGGTGAAGTCGAGTTTCAGTCATCTGCTGGATAATGGACCTTCTCTGGACGACTTCATATCGGGCGAGCCTGCACAGAGAGTGGTGCTGGGAAATACAAAGGGGCAAGCATCTTCTGAACCATGTTGCTACCGTCATCTCATGCTCTCCCAGCCCTCGTCTCCCAGATTTTCTGAAGACCAAAATACCATCTGGAGAGTCTTTCCATAAAATCAAGAAAGATTTGAGAGGCCTTAGTCTTCACACTGTGTGTGAGGAGGCTCGTTGTCCAAACATTGGAGACTGCTGGGGAGGCAAAGAAGGTGCGTCGGAAGAGGAAGGCCGACGGGCTGCCACTGCAACAATCATGGCAAGGACTCACGTAGCCTCTCTGCACTTGCTCGCTCACTCGAGTTTCAGCTTATGGGCGACACATGTACCCGTGGCTGTCGGTTCTGTTCTGTGAAGACCTCCCGGACACCACCTCCACTAGATCCCCACGAACCAGAAAACACAGCTGAAGCCATCTCCAGATGGGGGCTCGGGTATATCGTGCTGACCAGTGTGGATAGAGATGGTGCGTTGTTGAACACCATCAGCAGGATGTGTACCTTGTTCACGATTATCCTAGACCTTGTAGATGGAGGAGCCTTTCACTTTGCAGAAACCATTAGAAAAATAAAGCAGAAGCGAGTTGTTTTTGTCTCATCCCACTTGCCCGAAACTATAATTAATAAAATTGTCTCAGGGCTCCTAATATACTCGTTGAAGCCTTGACCGGTGACTTTGCCGGTTCGCTAGACCATGTCTCCGTTGTCGCCAAGTCGGGCCTGGATGTTTATGCACATAATATCGAAACTGTGGAAGCGCTCACTCCGTATGTGAGAGATCGTAGGGCAACTTTCCGACAGAGCTTAAATGTATTGCAACGTGCCAAGAAGGAAGGAGTGCGGATAACGAAAACCAGCATCATGCTTGGCGTTGGAGAGGATGAGGACCAGATCATGGATGCACTCCGAGGTCAGCCATGCCGGTCTGCATTGCAATAACCCGTAGTGATGTCTATCTCACCAGAACTGCGGAAGATCGATGTCGATGTTGTGACCTTTGGCCAGTACATGCGGCCAACGAAACGTCACCTGAAAGTTGATCGATATGTCGAGCCTGCCGAGTTCGACCGGTGGAAGCGGGTTGCCGACGACATGGGCTTTTTGTACGTGGCCAGTGGTCCCTTGGTTCGAAGCAGCTATAAGGTAGGTCAATCGGCGATCCTTGGTGTCGATCCGTACCTGACATCGTCTAGGCTGGAGAATATTTCATCGAGAATGTGTTGAAAGGTAAAGCGACGGAGAAGCGGACGGGGAAGCTAATTATGGACGAGGCAGCGACCTCTCAGCAAGGCCCGACGTAGCTTTATTCTTGTTACTGTCTACTCTATGCTTGGGTTCTCGTGACACCAGACGATACCCGATAATTTTAGCCTTGCAAAGACTTGACTGCAGAGATGATGAATAACATCCGTGAGCGATTGAGTAGCTTACGCGTGTTGGTAAGTACTAAGAACCTGCTTTATCGACAACATTCCGACGACGGTCCTAGCTGTGATTTCCGCGCTTGTGCGTCCATCATTACAGTCTTTTTCTGGCTATTTTGCCGAGACCGACTGGCCATCTGCATCAGGCGATGGCCGAGATGATGCTGAGCGCGATCGATATTGCTTTCGTCCCTAACCTCACTGCAACCCACGCCGCCGCATAATAGTTAGCATGGGTATCAAGGCAGCCTATGCGACCTTGTTAACGAAAACCAGCTACCTGCCAGGCGTGCTGGTGCTAGACTACACCCTTCGGTCCGTGGGCTCCGAGTATCCATTGGTTGTCATGGCCACTCCTGCTTTACCACCAGAAGCTCGTAACATCCTTGCAAGAAGACGTATTACGGTGATAGATGTCGAATCTCTTCAACCCCTCGCAGGCCTGTACACTCTAGCAGATCACGACATCAGGTTCGCGGACACCTGGACGAAGTTGAGGTGAGGCTGCCGGATTCGTAGCGTCTCCAAACTTCTAAACAATGAATCCAGGGCCTTTGAGTTGACAACTTACGATGTAAGCGGGACACGTTGCTACACCGTTCCATTCGACCCAAACCTTTTTTTTGGATAGCGTATCGTCCTCTTAGATGCTGACATGATCGTCATGCGGAACATGGACGAGTTGATGCATCTCTCGCTCGGAGGGGACGAAATTGCGGCTACCCATGTCTGCGCCTGCAACCCTCGAAAGCTGAAGCACTATCCTGCCGATTGGTAGGTAGTCATTCCAACTACCTGGCCAACTCACTCAACCCAAGGAAGGGTGCCGGAGAACTGTGCTTACACACCCCTGTCCCATCCCACTGGTCTAACGGCCCCAACGCAGATAACCAATAACAGCCCACGACCCCACTCTCAGCTTAACTCCGGGCTTGTCGTACTAAGTCCTTCTGCTGGGCTCGCTCAGGCAGTTTATAACCATCTCCACACCTCCCCACTCGTCCCAACCTGGTCATTCCCCGATCAGGATCTTCTCGCCGACTTTTTCAGGGGAAAATGGAAGCCGTTGCCCTGGTGCTACAATGCACTCAAGACATTGATGCTAATTCACAAACCACTCTGGCGGGATGAGGAAATCAGGTGCCTTCATTATATTTTGCCGGACAAACCCTGGCATGCTAGAGTACCGAAGGAAGGAGGAGGGGAGTATGATAAGCCACATCAGTGGTGGTGGGATAGGCTAGAGTTATTGGGTGCAGAGATGCAGGAGGGCGATGGGGAAGACTGGAAGGTAATCGTGGCAAACGTGGCGCAAGTATAATTTTTACATTTCCCTACTTGTATGTACATCTTCATTTATTTCGTCTGGCTCGTAGATGATCTACATGTTACTACACGTAGGGAAATGCGCCGGACCCTCCTGCGTCATGCTCTCCACGAGACAAATACTTCATCAGTTCGAAATCTTGTCGATCTCCGCTTAGTGGTATTCGAAAAGTAAGGACAGACGAGTACCTTTGTGTACAAGTGCTCTTCGAAAGAGGAGTCCGATCCCCCATTCGATAACTCAAAAGACCGGCCTGAGCGATCATGATACCGTTGTCGATGCAGAAACTAGTGCGGAGATTATAAACCACCAAGAAATTCAAGTCGGGTCATACCGCTCGTCTGTCGCAAAGACTCGAGCCTCGCGCTCCTTGCACATAATTTGCATCATTTGCTGCAGCCGCTCATTGCCTTTGAAACCCGTAAGTACGACATTCAGAGGAGAGAATCACGCAACAAACTCACATCCCACACCACCTACAATGAGGACTTCTCCGCTTACAACATGAGCCATAGCTCGCTCGGTGATTTCTACCAGCATTGCAAACACTGTCTCTTGGAGAGAGAAGCATAGATCAGCAGGCGTTATAATGTCCTCCTCTGACTCATCGAGCGTCCCAGAGGGACGGAAACGCTTGTCCACGGTGTACGCTTCAATCGAAGTCAATATGCCCGAGAGACTGATGTCCATGCCCTTGGTCGTGTATGGAAGAGGTACGAGTCGCTTTCCCCTAAGCATCTAATATCAAGGAATGAACCTATGTCAACAGGACAGGGACATACTTCTTTGCTTCCTGCTCGATATTGTAACCCGGGCTTGGATCGTTGCTCAGATTGATGATTCTCGCGAACCGGTCTAGGCAATTGCCCACAGCAATATCCAGTGTCTCACCGAAGATCCTGTAGCGTTGCTGAGAATATGCTATCACCTGGGTATTGCCACCCGAGACATAAAGTACGACGGGATCCCGAGCTCGGGTGATCGTACGACCCATCTCAATGTCTGCGTGGACGTTTGAACGCGTTCTCTGGTAGAAGACGCGAGGGCTCACGTCCGACGCAGTGATTGACTGCTACAAGGGGTTTGTTGAAGAGGAGCGAGAGCGTTCTCGCGACCAATGCAACGGATTGTAGAGGGGCACCCATACCAGGTCCTTGAAGTCGTGTCAAAGTGACCGAGGTGACTACAGCAGGAATACGGAGGGACATACCCTTGGTGTAACATATACAATCCAAGTCTTCCATCTTAATATCGGCCTTTTCGATTGCATTCTTGATAACATCGAGGACCCACTCTCGATGGTGTTGAGCCGTGTCTCGTGGAAGGAATCCTTCCCCTGGCGGCGTTATGTATGTGTGTCGTATGTTAGCCAGTATTTTCGTAGAACCATCCACCTCATGCTTGATGATCCCTGCGCCGAGCTTGTTGGCGGAGCCCTCGAGGCCAAGGGCCAGATACGGTCTGTCTATTGTACATCAGGACTTGCAGCATAGATCTGACATGATGGTCTCAACCGGGATCACTGAGCAGGTTAGGTCTAAATCCCATGGTGTCGAAGGATCTTTCGCGGTAGTCGAGATGAGTGTTATCTGCGAAATAGCAACCGAGTTTCGAATAGCAAGCCCATCTCAAGTCCAGTGCGATAGATGTGCGATAACTTCTCTTTCAAAACGTCGTATTCATCCTTATCGTCACCATATACCCCGGAAAATCCGCAACAGCGTCACAACGAAGAGATTAGTGGGCAAGTCTCGTCACGTCCCCGTCAGGTCATTGTAACATCAAGTCTACCATAATATAACGGCGTGGGCCAGAGCCAGAGAGCATGCATCCGAATGAGTGATCTATGGTAAAGGGGCAAAACGATAACGAAAATCATGCTCCCAAAGACATCCGCCATTGGTTCAGTGGTGGACATAAATGAAAGCAACAGACATGCTTCTAGAGCATAAAGGTCAAGGGGTTTTCAAGATAGCTCCTGAAAGCAGACAGCCATCGAGCTCCCACTGCGCCATCAACAGTCCGGTGGTCAGAGCTGAGAGTAACATTCATCACATTAACTGTCTTGAAACCACGCTCTTCCCCGGGTGCAGGTACCAGTGCAGGTTTGGTGGCACCGATGGCAAGGATGCAGGATTGAGGAGGATTGATGATAGCGGTGAAATGATCGATCCCGAACATGCCAAGATTGGAAACAGTGAACGTCCCGCCCTGAAAGGTGAATAAGGAGGTGCGTAAACAAGGAGCGAACCAAGGCTGACCTGATACTCCTGGGGTGCAAGTTTACCATCACGGGCCTTCTTTGCGAGCGCCTTCGCTTCAGCAGAGATTGTTGCCAAACCCTTGGAACCAACGTCCTTGACGATAGGCGTGATTAGACCGGTAGGAGTTGCAACAGCAACCGAGATATCCGCATTCTTGTATCTGGAAAAAGTCAAGTTGGATGACATGAAAAGATCTCAATACATACTGCCTGATGACGTCACCTAGCCATGCAGAGTTGGCCTCGGGAACATCCTTGAGCGCACAGGCAACAGCCTTGAGAATGAAGTCGTTCACGCTGAGTTTAGCAGCCTTGTCCTTCTCGCCCAATGTCTCGTTGAACACTTGGCGAAGTTTCAATACCTTGTCCATGTTGACCTCGACTGTCAAGTAGTAATGAGGGAGCTCTTGTTTGGATTGCGTGAGACGTGTGCCAATGACCTTGCGCATATTCGAGACAGGTATGTCTATGTAATCCGGCGAACCTGGGGTAGCGTCGGGGGACAGAGCGGGAGAGGGGGATGGCGTGGGAGGCTGGTACCGTTCGATGTCATCACGGATAATACGGCCACTGGGGCCAGTGCCCTTGATCTTTGCCAATGGGATACCCTTCTCGAGCGCGATTTTCTTGGCAATTGGCGAGGCGAATATTCGGTCACCCTTTGGAATCTCGGACTTAGTTTCCTGGGGCTGAGGTGCAGAAGCTGGGGGTGGGGGCGACTGGGCGGGTGGTGCGGGTTCGGAAGGTCGCTGTTGTGATGCCGAGACGGGGGAGGACGAGGCCGCCTCGGCGGCCATTTGAGCAGCAGCTGAGAGATCGTCACCGTCTTCTGCAAGGATGGCTATTGAGGTGCCCACGGCAATATTCTTGGAGCCGTCTGGGGTCTGGAGAGAGAATAAACAAGGAGCAGGTATGGAGAAGGGACTGCGTACGATAATTTTGGCGAGAATACCATCATCCTGAGCCTCCACATCAATGGAGGCCTTGTCTGTCTCCTGCAAAGGGTGTGAGAAGGGACGCGTACGGGAGGGGAGGGCTGGCGCGTACGATTTCAAGAAGGACGTCGCCGACGGAGAAAGATTCGCCCTCGCTCTTTTTCCAGGAAGCGATGCCGCCCTCTGTCATGGTAGGGCTCATGGCGGGCATTGCAAACCTGGAGAGAGCATATGTCCGTGCAGACGTGTGTAGGCCTGTGGAGAAGGTGAGAGCTGAAGACAGAGTGGGACGGGGCACATACGACGTGCGGCGAAGCGAGCGAGGGAGGTAGACATCGTGCACGACGTTGGGAAGGGAGGAAAGATGGCAATGCTCTCCGTTGGGTTTTTCAAGAGAGAAAGTGTGAAAACAAATAGCCGCAAATTCCGTGCCCGTCCGAGGTGATTTATTATTTTATTTTATTATTTTCGGCTATGACGTTCCTCTTGCCAGGCCAGCCAGTGCCCGTGCGGGCGGGGCCACACCCGCCTCCGCCCCCGCCCCCGCCCCCGCCATCCGCCCTCGGACCCGGTGTCTATGTCAAGCACGGTCAGCTGCGCGCCAGCCTCGCAGGCACACTCGCGCCCGACACCAGCCAGTCACCCGCCATACGCCGCCAGCGACCACACCCACCTGCCCCCAACTCCCTCATCCTCGGCACCGTTACCCGTCTCTCCCCCCTCCAGGCCGTCGTCGCCATATCTGTCGTCGACGGCATCCCCCTCCCTCCCGGCGAAGAGTTCACAGGGGTGATTCGCACCCAGGACATCAGAGCCACAGAGAAGGACAAGGTCAAGATCGCCGACTGCTTTCGCGGCGGCGATGTCGTCAAGGGTCTCGTCGTTAGTCGCCCTCCCCTCACTGCGCGTCGTCTGACCATCTCGGATGCAGATCTCCCTCGGAGACGCGCGCAGCTACTACATCACAACCGCACGCAACGACCTCGGCGTCATCTTCGCCACGAGCGAGGCTGGTGGGTACATGGCTCCGCCCCGCAGACTGCTGCTTACGTTCTGGGACAGGCGCGACGATGGAGCCGGTGTCGTGGCAAGAGATGCGGTGTCCGCGAACAGGGAGGATAGAGAGACGCAAATGCGCTAAGCCAGAGAACCTGTAAATTCGTATTAC
>JBBPUP010000017.1:11010-33170 GCA_038094735.1 Exsudoporus floridanus
GTCGATTTTGCTCTGTGCAGCTGGCCATCCTCTGTTACGAGCCTGCAGAGGCGGTTCAAGGAGCTTCGGCATCAAAAAGGGGTACTACTTGATAGCCACTGGCAGCGGTGGATGAAACAAATGAACTGATCGAACCCAACCAGCGTGACTCCTAGTGAGGCAAGAATAAAAATGGATGTCCGAAAGAGTGGGAACAAACCCATAAACATTGCACTCGGCCAGGTTGTTGGGTCCGTCTGGAGAAGCAGACTCAAAGTCTCAACAAAATATGACTACCTTGCTTGCCAAGGACCCCCGAATGTGTGAGAATTTGTATAATGTCTCTTTTCGGAATTCTTGCTGTACTTTGCGTTCTATCCCTTGGTAAAGTAAGCTTTTCGCCACCGCAGGCGGCATTTCCGAGTTCTGTTATTTTTTTTTTTCGTAAACTCAGGGACAATCGCCTTGCTTGACAGGTTTCTGGGAAAGTCGCTATTCCGTAGGAACTAAGGTGACAGCAGGAGTTACCTTCTTTGGTTGGAGAGATGGCGTCCCGTAACCCGTGGGAGAATTCACACCGGACGTTGCCAGCGACCAGAGCGATGATATGATGATTTGACATGTACGGCCGATATCGCGATATCACACACTCTGAAGAAATAGGCTCTTCTTTTGTAACCCCAAGTTGCAGATAGTTCTTCCACTAAGAGGCAAACGGCACCTAACTACTCATCTACGCACACTTTCGTTCACTCGAATTGACTTGGATGATAGCCACCATCACTACACACAGATCTCAATGACAATACATGACTGGTTTTACTTCGCAACCAATGGCTGGGTAAAATATGTCAAGCAAGGCGTTTGCCGCTGTCAGGCGGCCCTTGCGAGTTTGTTGATAAATATTTTCATGCTGTGTTCAATGTTAATGTTCATGTTATATTCCTTGAAGTGACCACGTCCCAGGTATCACCACAACACTAACAGTGAAACAGTTGACTTCACCGCCAAAAATTCCAAAAAGGCTGAAATGGCTTCAGAGAGGGGGCACGAGGACGCGACCCCAGTGTACGACAACGTGGACATAGACGTGGTTGTCAAAGTCCTGCAGAAAACTGCTTTCAGTTCGTCCTCTGTGATTGGCTACGCAGTCCATACTAACTGACTCGCGTCCAGGCCCCTTTTTCACGGTTCTCATTCCCATATTCTACTTCTCTCATGCTCGAGGTGTATTGACCCCTCCTGTGATTAACTCCGCATATTACTGTGCTGCCGTTTCCGCGTTCTGTGGGTGGAACAATATTCCAGTAACGTTCATCCCACTAAATTGCAGCAGGGCTATTGAGATGGCTCTCGACCTTGTACAGAAATCAGGGAAGTTTCTTCTTTGCACCCGAACCTCTGGACTGGAGTGAGCAGATTGTGCTCATTACTGGAGGTACGTTCGGTGAACCTATAAGTCTCCTGAAATTCAGGATTACCGACAGGATCATCTGGAATGGGGGAACTACTAGCGAATACGCTTGCGGTGCGCAATGTAAATGTGGTAGTTCTGGACATAAAGCCTATCCAAACGGAAAACCGTGCGTACTCTTGACTTAATTTTCCTAGTCGGATGCTCATCAACTTCTGTTCCAGACAATATCACGTACTACAAATGTGATGTTTCCAAGTGGGAAGAAGTCGAAGCGGTATCTAGGAAGGTCATCGAAGAGGTCAAACCATTCTTTAGAAATTTGGGCATCCAAATTGACAGATATGCCCTAGGTTGGCCACCCGACCATGGTTGTCAACAACGCCGGCGTGGTCCAAGGGAAATTGATCCTCGACCTCAATCCCCAGGATATATATCAGTGCGAAATATCAACCTGGAGTCACATTCCGTTGACTCAATAAATATCCAGAACTTTCGGTGTGAATACATTTGCCCACTTCTGGACCCTGAAAGCATTCTTGCCCAAAATGATTGAAAGGAACAGCGGACATATTGTATGAGATGAGCTTCTGACGGTTGTGATTGTTACTCATACTTTCTTAGGTTACCTTGGCATCTGTCATGGGTCTCGTAGGTAGCATTCAAATGTGTAAGTTCGTCTGTCGACTGAACGAGTTGCTGTGGTTGACTCTTATTAGCGGATTACAGTGCCTCCAAGGCTGCTCTACTCAATATGCACGAATCGCTCCGCTATGAATTGGACAAACGGTACATCTATCCTTCTTTGATACGTTGACATTTGCCAACTTTCAGCGTTTCGTAGGTACCATTCTCCAGGGATTCGCACGACGCTCGTTTGTCCAGGTCACGTTCGTACACCCCTTTTCTCCACCGCAGCATTCCCGGACAATGCCATCTACCGGTTCTTCATCCCTTCTCTGGCTCCGGTGACAGTAGTGAAGGCAATCATCACTGCCCTGAATTCACAGGAATCCCAGACAATATACTTACCATGTTATACATACTCGGCTTTGATCATGAAGTTGCTTCCGAGCTTCGTTCGTGACCTTGCACAGAAGGTGAGCATTGGCGCTATCGTCGTTTCACCATCTGACACGCCGACTATGTAGCTCACGTATGCCGACTCCATCATGAAGGACTTCACCAAGGTGACCGCTATCAGACATGATGAGAAGGATTTGTCCCAAAGCAAGAAAGTGGTTTGATATGGTCCTGGGTTCACCTTTTTTCTGAAGTGAAGTAGTATCGCCGGGATTAATTCACCGGTCAGGAAAAAGATCTAGATATCCGCTTGCCTCGCAAAGTAAACCCTGCAATTATGGCTACCAAAAACTGTAACGTAGTTCAGATGGCGCGATATTTCAAAGTACTTATGATAGCGCGCTGGGTGCGAGCAAGTGGATAAGGGGATGAGACAACGGCGTTGAGAAGTGGGGCGACTCTAATGTAACCGTCAGACACAGTTGCCGTTCTCCCATAGCACAACCGGTGATCGGTCATCGATCATCAATCCGATATCTCACTGATCGGTGCGCTACACTCCCAAAGCGATTAGAGTCTCCCGACGACGGATTAGTTTCATCCTGTGTGACATTTCCAGACAGCTCGGCCTCATTTTACTTACACTCCAAAAATAAAATTTGTTTCTGCGCTCGTCGAACGTATAACGCCAGTTTGCGGTTAAGACGTGGATACAAAACCCAAGGTCCTCGCGGCTATCCTGGCTAGTGACCCCGGGCTCCTGGTAACTTGAGATTTTCACCGGCATGCAGACTAGACTTCAACGTGGCTTCACTGTCCACCGCCTTGTGTAGTACGGAGCAGCTGTGTTTAGGATACACATCACCCCAAGCCTAGGTGGGAAATAAGACTAACTTGGGTTGCTTCAACCCCTCGGAAGAACTAACTGGAACGAGCTTCCTGGGCACCACAGTGCCCTCGTTTCATCGCAATTTCACCCGCGAGGGATCCGGACTTTTGGTCCAAGTCACAGCGCTTCTTCTTTAGTACCGGTGCCACCGTCTACGGTCGTTCCGAGTCCATACGCTTACACTCGACGAAACGCAAAGTCGGCACATCACCGAGAAATTTGGTTTCACAACCAATGTCATTAAGTGCACAATGTGGTTTTATAAGCATAGGGTGGGGCAATACGTGCGAAAAAAGGGGTGGGTATCCAGTCCGAGAGATAAGAATACCAAATGGAGAACCAAGTGTCAGCTGATGATACTCTTACGCAAGTTGATCCTTTTCCAAGAGTAGCAGAATCGCTAAAAGGAGATAGACCATCAACATGACTTGAGGAGATCACGAGCGCGACTAGCGTGCGCATTAGCAACCTATGGGACAGCAATCGACAAAAAATCAGCTGCTCAGGAGGTTAGAGTACCCACAAGGAGATTGGCAGTCTTGAATGTGGAGCTGTACATGTGATTGATTCCGTTTTCTTCAAGAACTCGTGAATAGCGGCTAACGAGACCGTACTTATCTGCGGACCGGACAGTATATTCCGTTGTTTAGCGAGCCACACAGAATTCGATCTCCAATAGTGTACTTGCCTAACCCAAAGCGACGTAGATCGATTTGGAGGCACTTCAAGGTCCCACCTTCTGAGAGTGAATCGTTATTCTGATCTTCGTCAGAATCGGAATCCGAGTTGGCGGAGTGCACACCAAGCGCATCCAATTCCCCTGCACAGATAAGCATGTGTCTCTCCTCGGGCGGAAACAGGGCGGCGAGAATAGACACATCCGTTGTCAAAGAGGAGCCTTCGGGTGTCCGTGTAAAGCTAAAAAGTGATATCTTTGGGTACGTGTTATTCATTTGCTTATCCGTAAGCGAATGAATAGCGCTTCGGCGGAAAGAAGGCGATTTTAACTCCACAGGAGAAAGGGTAGGCACCTGCGAAACAACGTGCTTGGCGGTCGGTTTGAAAGAGGGTGTCAATGATGGGGTCGCGTGAGATATATCAGGATATGAGCGGGAGCTTGTTGTAGGCAACTTCGAGGAAGTATCTCTGCGAGGAGAATGAGAGAGGTAGCCTTCATCGTCGTCACTTGAGGATGAAGTAGAACTAGTTGAACCAGAACCTCTTCGTGGCCAGGATAAGAAAGAAGGAATCGTGATTTCATCGAACTTTCTACTGGCTGACATCTTCACTCTCCTATTATCACACCCAGACTCGCGCGAAAAGTGTGACCTTTTCAAAGGAATGAGGTCTGGAAAAGCAACCAGTTTAACAATTTTAAGTGACCAGCTGTCGACGCTCTCGTCAGCCAGCCCAACGCATGCGAGTTTTGAGGGTAGAATGGTAACGTCGCTGCATGAAGGCGAATGGGATTTGTCTCGTGAGGAAGGATGGTGGGGAATTCGGCCAGCTCCATTTTTCTCGTCTGCATCTTCGCTCAAACGGTGGAGTGCCGATGCTGCAGGTGCGACTGGGGTGTCAACGCAGCTCCGGGTCCGTGTCAAAACAGCACCCGACTCAGGACTAAACTCTGACCCAATGTTATTGACCTGGGATGCATCGGGTAAGACTGGTGACAGGAGAGGGGAGACGACTCTGGACATCAACGGTTCTGGATCGGAGGAATACAAGTCGAACCCAGCAACCCCAAATAGTGACAAGACCTCCCGTAGTCTAGATTCCTTGACCTGAGAATAATTGGATGAGGTGTGATACAGTCCACAGTCCATGGTTGGCCTACAAAAATGAAATCGCTCATATATGAGGACTGATATAAAATGGAAATTCCTGCCGCTGCAAGTGGGGCGGACAATTCGTGGACTCTTGCCCCAGAGTTGTCTGCTTATGTAGTCTTGATGAAATCCTATAAAACCCAAAGGAATGAAACGTACCAAGTCGATCGGAATGAGAGTCGAGTTGAAGTACTTTCCATTTCTCACAGGAAAACTCGACTCGATCATCATCATCGAAGGCGGGACGCCTACGAGCGGACCCAGACCCAGAGCGAGATCGCAGTCTGCGCCTGTCCCGCCTGGCTATGAGCTCAAAGTCAGCGAGGAAGCGGTGCTCGGCGAAGAGACTGAGCTCAATCTCGTTGCAGGTGACATTGAGGAAGATGGGGTTGGGTTGCAGGATCTGTCTGAGAACGGGGTGTGATAGCTGGGGAAGACGATAGCGGGGAATGTGTACGAGGGAGAGGGAGACGGGCAGGAGGGTGATGGTGACGTTGGATGGGCCGGGGACTGCCATCAATGTTGGAGAAAGGAGAGGAGGCGGCTTTACTTTGTGATGCCCGCTGAGTGCTAATATCACGATTTGCCATGTCAGATCAGATCAGATCTTATCGCTCAACTCAAGCACATGCTAGGCGCGAGTTCTGACAAGCTCAACGTGGCCAGGGAAGCACATCCATTACAAGCTTCAGGGTACACATAACGGCTAGTACATGCGGCTTGAGTTGGGAACAGAGAGCTCACGATGGAACGCATCGAATATGACGTGGGCATTACATACAATGATTTGCTAGCGATGAATGTCAAATCCAGGGAAATTAACGTGACAGTGAGACAACAGCAATAGCGAATAAATACTCCTTTAATGCAACATGGTCAATGGACTTCGTAATTTCACCGCGTGCGGCAGGTCCGCCGTGGAAGCGACTTGGGGCACCGCGAAACGGTGGATGCACGGGAAGACTGGATGGGCCGCTGACGCAGCTGATATCGTTTCGGAGGTGTCGTATCCATAGTCCCACGACCGTGGCGCTTGCGGACACGGGGATCTGCTCCTGACTCCTTGATTGGGGACGACAGTTCGAGGGGTGGAGTCACCAGGGGAGCAGACGATGCATTCTGCGATGGACTTGGAGCGGGAGAGCAGCCCGGGGACGAACGGGAGTCCGATGTAAACCTGGTATAGACGACGGGCTGAAGAGATATAGGCTGCGATTCCGAACCAAGCCGTGAAGCGGGGATCCTGCTGGCATGATCTACGTGTACAACAAACGGGAATGTGGGGGGCGTTTGAACGAATTCTGATTCTTGTGATGCGAGATACGAGAGTGGTGGCGTCAAGGGTGATGTTGGTGGGGTAGCAGAAAGTCGTACGCGCGGAGTCGTTGGTGAAGTTCTTCGTGGTAGTGGGGTGAGGATGGGGCACACTCTTTTAACCGTGATTCGTTCCAAGGCGCGAGTGCGCTGGACCGCTGGTTCTTGCAGTGGCTCAGTCGGTTGGCGCTCTAGGGATTTGGGTTTCTTGGATCCCGTTTGCCCTGAAAGTGGTTGCGTAGGGGACAAACTGTTCAAGGAACCCTCCTTGTCATCCCAGTCTCTGTGCAGGCGCTTGAGCGGTCGAGGTGCTGGCTGCACTTGTCGAGGGACACGTGGCACGGGGACGATCGCGGGAAGGGTATTCTCATACGCAAAGTCTCTCACTTTGATACCCAGAGTCGTCAAAAGCTCGGGAGAGGGTTGCTGCGAATATGCCACCTGGGTACCGCTTGTGGCCGCCTGCGAATACTCTTCCGGGGGTATCACGTCTGCAAGAAACTTGGAGGGCGACAATGCATGACAAGCTTGAGGCTTTGCACCAGTGACAATCAGGCACATATCTTGACTCACGTTCACCAAAGGTTGTGAAAGAGATTCACACTCTATGCCATCACGGTCTTCGGTACAAGGGTCGCAGCGTTCGGGTGAAGTCTCCACGGCTTCATCCACAGACATGGACATGTCTTCTGCATGAGATCTCACGCTGGCCATCAGACTAGCAAACCGCACGACGGCGGCAGGACGATGGGACCAGGGCTGGAGCGGAGAAACGGGCAGGTCGTGGTACTAACACAAGTTTGGTGGGCTGGCAGGCTGATGGCATGGCAGTGGGAATCTTATCCGATGTGACTTGAACGCCCCCACGTGACACGTTACGGTCCTTCCCCCGTTCAAGTTGGTGGGCAGGCAATGCTCCGAAGACTCTGGAAACCCATAGCTGCTACCACAGTTGTCATTGGTACACCATCATACCTTTATTACCGCTACAACAAGCCACAGACTTTTGACCTTCCCGTAAAAATACTGGGTGCAGATGGTGCGCCTGTCATGACCAACAAGACCTTTCCTCTACTCTCTCTCGTCGCTGTCAATGAGCGCCTCAACGCGAATGCAAATTCCGATACGATCACGCGTCCTGGTGGTATAACGTGGAAGTACAGTACTGCATCCGTACCGGCAAATGAACCGCTGGAAGATACTCATGCCGAGGCCATCATCGCTCGTGAACCGTCGGATCCAAAGGGGCCCGGAGACTGGCTATTCTTTGCGGTAATGGATGGTCACGGCGGCCCGCACACTTCCCGCCTTCTCTCAAATACACTGATTAATGCTGTTGTATTGCAACTCTCGTCACTCATACACGGACCATCTGGTTCCTTGTTCTCTAAACCTGGAGTCCAGAATCCCCAGACCATCTCCTTTGCCATACAAAGCGCTTTCACCAAACTTGATGAAGAGCTGATCAATGCGCCATTGAAGGTTCTCGCCAACAATATAGACAAGGAGTCCCTGAAGAAGAAAATTGTCCCCGACTTGAGCGAGCATCCACTCGCGCTCCCGGTGATGCTTCCGGCAGTTTCTGGTATGTTGACCCTTGGCTCTTTTTCAAGTTCATGGCGTTCAGACCCACTTCAGGCAGCTGTGCTTTGATGGCCGTTTTTGACACAGCCCAACAAGACTTGTATGTCGCGTGTTCTGGTGACAGCCGGGCAGTCGCCGGTATTTGGGAAGAGTTAGCTGATGGTACGGGTTCTTGGAGGGTCGAGGTATTGAGTGAGGACCAAACGGGCCGAAATCCTAACGAGTTGAAGAGGTATAGTATACTACACCCTCTGGTTTAGCCGATACATCTAATCTCTGGATAGAATGCAGTCGGAACACCCTCAAGACGAGGCCGAAGTTGTCATCCGCGCTGGGCGAGTCCTTGGAGGTCTAGAGCCTACAAGAGCATTTGGAGATGCACGCTATAAATGGCCACGCGAGGTTCAGGAAATGTGAGCGCGATCCATTCCTTTCCCGTCCCATTCAAGTCACGACTTTCATTAAGTTTGAGCCAAGCATTCATGGTTGGTAACAACCAACCGTTACGACCGGCTCCAGCATCCTTGAAAACACCGCCATATGTTACCGCAACTCCAGTCATTACTCACCGCAAGTTTTCTTTCGATGAGGGTTCCTCAGATACCTCAAAACGTCTTGGCCCCCGATTCGTCGTACTCGCCACCGATGGTTTATGGGATAAACTGAGCTCGGAAGACGTGGTCGCTCTCGTAGGCGGACATCTAAAAGGCATGAGAGGATCAGTCCCCAAGGCCCAGCTTCAGACTTTGGTCCGTACCTCGTCTGGGTCGCCGACTGTCGAAGGCAAGGATAAGAAAAGGGAAAACGTCGGGGGTTCGTGGTACTTTGGAGATGACGACCTAAGCGTTCATCTAATCCGGAACGCGTTCGGCGGAGGCGATGTGTCTGCACTCCGAAAACTGATGAGCATCCCTTCACCTTTCGCTCGCCGATATCGCGATGATACCACTGTTTCCGTAGTCTGGTGGGATGAACAAGATAGTGGTCTCAAGACCGTCGAGTTCAAGGCGAAACTATGAACTCACTTTCGTTATCTTCATTTAATTAGTGCAATTCGTAGCGTCAACCATCTATTTGCACACTCGAGATGTAATTATTATTACAACGTGTGCATGATGCAGCAAGCAGTACATAGCTATATACTCACTCGCTTCTTGCCATACTGTCTTGGTTTGTGACGGAAGTTGGAATTCCGTAGTGGGTTATTCCCGAGGAGTCGGGAGTAGGGATTTATAGCACCACCACCAAAGGAAGACTCTCTACGCTGCCCATGGGGTGTTTGTCTGGGAGACGAAGTTCGCATTGGGGATACCGCGTGGCGCTTAGAATTGGACTTGGCATCGTGTTCGTCAATTGGTGATTTACGTTTCCTTTCATTCTTTGTACTGGATGCGTAGAAACTGTTGGGAACAACCCCATTAAAATGAGGGGTATCCAAGGATGATGCAGGTATTTGGGCGATGGAAGTATGATCTGAGGACGAAGGAGACTGGGGTGAATCAGTAGAGGGTGGAGGTGGAGGAGACGATTTGAGGGTCGTTATAGCTTTTGACTCTAATTGTATGGATCCTGACGAACTGTCGAAATGATCATCCTCGTCGTACTGCGCAAGACTCGTGAGAGCGGCGCTCGATGTGGTTGCTATAGCGGCAATCTTCTTTTTCAAATTGACGGCCTGAGGGTCGGACGCAGGAGTCGTGGTGACTGATTGCTTGTCGCCAACGTCGTTAGGCATGGGTGAAGGGAGAAGAGGGCCGATGAAAGGGTGGTCGGCCTTGACACCAATATCCTCTTCATCTAGGTCAACGTTCTTCCGCTTCTTCATGCCACCAATGATGCTACTCTTGGTACCACTAACCACTTGGCTTGGACGACTGATAGCACCCTCGAGCGACTGTCCCTTATTGCGCATATAAAACAAAATGTATGCGTTCTTCATGCCTAGAGGGGTGCCATGGTGGGGTGAGACAACGTCATCGTTCATTTCGTACCATCGCCCATTCGCCGCTTTGACGTGAGCATAGTAGTGGCCCGAATTTGGTCCACCTCCGGCGTGGCAGATGATACCGAAGAGTGAGTAGGAGGGTCCATGTTGCCCCTCGCTCATTGCAGGCTGGAGTATTAGGCGCTCGTCATAGTGAACAGGATGACCAATTTTCCGACCAAGCGGAGAGAAGCGTTTTAAATGTATTGTTAGCACAGCAGGGGCATCGTGGACGGTAAAACGCTTTTCAGCCACGACGGCTTTTTTGCACCTTCAATCGAATTCATGAGCAAACACGCCGCCGCCGCCGGCGACTAGGGTACTCACTCCTCGCATTTGTACTTGTCCGTGCCCCTCAGGTAGTCTACGGCAACGAACTTCTTGAACGCATCCTTCAAGGTTGACGAGCCATATATGTCCAAGCTTATGTCTAGCATACTGTCGAAGGTGTCACTGTTATGATCGCATTCTCGGCATGTTACCCGGGAACGCAGTCGTCCACCAAAGATTCTGTGCACCCATGTTGTCTCAGCCAGATTATGATCGACTTTTCTAAATGGTTGGTGAGAGGCTGCAACCAGAGATTTTAGAGGAAGCCTACTGCTGATACCCGGCCAAGCATGACTTTTGCAATGCATCGATAGCATAACGGAGGAATTCATGTGAATCTTCTTGTCGCCCCTTGCGCATGTGTTTCGCGATGACTACCAGCGCCAGTTAGTATCGTCGACGTGAATAGATGGTCAAAGCTTACATTGTAATTTGGATGTAATTTGATATGGCGTAAACGAGTGTGGCTTGTGGTACGAATCTACCATTACCTGTCGGAGGTTACATGCCATACAGAATCCACTCTTGACTCTGCCTGAATAATGATCAGGTTAAAAAATGTTATCCAAATAAACAAAATGCGGTAATACACTCACAGGGGTCAGCTTTGGAGTGCGCATGCAAAACACGGAGTAAAGGTGGTGTATGGAGGAGGCACTGCAATGCGCTGTTCAAAAAGCATGTGTTTCCAGTGTTGTGGAAGCCACTGCCAACACCGTGACCTGGTGGCCAAGTGAGATCGAGTATACCGTTGTAGAGCGAGTGCTTCGCGTTCCGACTCGTGGGCGAAGTCTTCGGAAAACCAAGCTGTAGCGTAGACGGTGTTTTTGGTTGATCCAGGGAAGACTACCATCTACTCATGCCACTTGATAGCACAGACGAGTTTGAGATTGCTCACCTTGCTGGCTTTTGGTGTCCCGTTGATCGGATCGTACTTTCCTTCGGCAACTGCGAGAACGCCAGATGATGACCCTTCTACGAATTCGATAGGAGGTGGAAGGAGGCTGTTGAACGCATCGATATCTTTGGACGGTTTGAGCGGCGCATGATCGTCGGACAGAAACTGAGTAGAAAATGGTGGGGTAGGATATAAGGGTGATGCTAACATGCTATATCCGCCCGTATGAGATCTGTGAAAGCAACCGCGATCCTGGAGGTGTCTCCCAAGAGGACGCACACAACGGAAAGGAGCGGACAGTCTGAACAAACGACGAATTCGACGGTGGGGTCTTGAGAAATTGAAGACAATATTTACTCTTGTTACTGACGCGTCTCGTTGATTGCACCCACGCTACAAAAATCTTGCAGTGATACCTGGCACAATGCAAAGTACAGTTCATTATGAATTAAGGGGGCATTGGTATAATCTGTTGCGGGATCGAGGTAATTAAGTGCCCATGGGGCAACTAGCTGCTGAGGCAGCAATGCGGTAGGTAAAGCACCGAGAAAGGTGCACTATTAACTGGTAATTTATAGGAGATGCCATGCCGAGAGAATGTCCTCCGATGCTAGTGCGAATTATGTTATGTTGTACAGAAGTAACTCTTGCGATGCGTTGCTCGCCAGCGACAGCGATGCATCGTCTTCATTGAAGTCGGTGGTATATAGAACTGAGTACGTTGACAATGGAGATGACAAGGACGATGATGACCGGGATCCATCGCTTTCAACTTCCGGGAATGGTTCAGGTACCGGAATGTTCAAAGGAGAGACGACAAGCAGTGGATCGTCGACTGTCGTGGGGAATATACCGTCCAAACAAAATCGGTTCTTAAAGTCGCTGGATAGATAGGGGTGGATGTCGTGAGGAAAGCCTGACGGACCGTTCACGGTCTGATCGAGCATTGAGCCTAAGAGCAAGGTGCCGTTTGCATGGGACCATTTAGCCCGTCGACAGTCCAGTGGATCATCATCCGACCATCCGTTATTGTCCACAAAGTGACTCGCCTCGCCACTATCGTTCAAAGTAGTATATCCAGAACCTTTCAAATGATCAGCGGGGAGCTCATAATGTAATGGCGTCACCTACTATCACCAGGAAAAGAGGGGGACGCGCTCCGAGACTCTACTTTATGATGACTCTTGTTTTCCACAACATGAGAAGCGAAGTGGGCAGGTGCGGGGATATTACTTCCACTGCTCTGTGATACAATGGTATCCAGATCGAGTAAGTTGAGATCAAGCCCGTGCTTTCGCAAATGTGCCACAAATGCGGACCGCCGTTTGATTCTAATAGAAGTTTCAGAATTGTAAAACAGGGAGATTTCGGGTGCTGCACTAACCTTGTTCCACAGTCGGTGATAATACACTTGTACGCGCCTTCGCGCCTGTGAGTCTCTTTCCTGTGACGAGTACGCGAAGATGGGTCTCCGAAAGCCTTTGTGCAGGTACCGATGCCACAACTATAAGGCTTGGCCTTGGAGCTAACTCTCTTCATCAGTACGACGTAGATGTAGTTGATTGGTATGAATCCCGTACTGAACATTCCAGTGTGTTTTAAGACCCGAAAACTGTGCAAAACTCTTTCCACAAGTTTCGCAGACATGTGGTCTAGAGGTCGTGTTAACAGACGGCATCCCAGCGATTTGGTACCTACTTGATACCAGTGTGCAGCGAATTATGTCGAGTAAGATCACCCTTGCGCGAAAAGGACTTAAAACAAATTGTACAGCTCCACTGTCAATGGAAGGCAGAACATTAGCCATCTTGGTTGAAGGATATACCAAGGGGAGTCTTACGAGCGACATAATTAAACAAGTCAAAATCAGTCGATGAAGGGTATAGAGACGAAGCCCAGCAACGTCAGTAAAGGGTATGAAGGGAAAAATAAAATAAAGGACCCCTCCCCGAAACTGGGCGCTTAAATGGGGGAAGGGTCATTTGATCGGACCAATCATATGAAGTTCCTCGTAGACATGTAAAGGTGATCAAGATCCATTGTTCCGAGGTCCAACACGCGCAACGGCATTTAGACATTCACAAGATCGGTCCAACGGGACCGGGAAATGTCGGTGCGTCTACATCAACAACAAAAGTTGGTCGTGGTACTGCCGAGGGAAACAATAGAGCGGCATTATATGTGGCAGAAGTTCAGTCAGCTTGCATCTCCGCGAACAACATAAATTATGTCTCACCTCGATCGTTGTACAAGAGATTTGAGGCTATGTTAGAACGTTAGCCACACTCGAACAAGATCGTCTGACATTCGCAGTTACCTTATCATCTAGAGACAGCGGACCCTGTAAACTAAGGCACGCAAATATTTTAAATTTTCAACTTTCACCAGTAGGGATCGTAGTAGGGGAAGTAAATTAATGGATTCCCAAACCTTGCCCGTAAATACACTTCGTAATCCTCTCTTCCATCCAGGGTGCAATTGCCAAAAAATCTTGCCATGTGAATGACGCAAATCGGGCATGATTGGTCCCACCAAATAATTCGAATCTTTGTATCCCACGAGCAGTGGACCCTTGAGGATCGGAAGGGCGTAATTGTACGAAGACCCTTCGAAAAATCAGTGAAAGATAAATAGTGGAATACATTTAGCATACATCAGCCCTCCGACCCACTGCATGCCTTCTTCTAGTGTAGCGTCCGGATGCCACCTTTGATCACCACCGCCAGGAGTGTACATGGGATAATTGCTATGTGTATGTGAGGGCATAGGATGTAGGAGGTGACGGTAAGCGGTATTTGAATGCATTGAAACTGTTACAAACACTGCTCCAGCTTTGAGATCAAGCTGACAACAATTCAGTAACGTACCAGACGTTCTTGAGTCGGACGCATTCCGATGGTTGGTGAGACCGTCGCCACCAATACTAGTACCAGTGGGCTCGAGTCCCGGTGGATACAAAAATGCACGAGCGTTGCGGTTTACCGTAAGACGTGTTCTAGGATGATCTATAACACCCAGAGCAAGGATGCGGGCATCTACCAACTGAAGGATGACCTGAAATGGGAAATTACATTGGTTGGTAAAGGACGATGAAGGTGTTCACTGACTCTGGTTTGAGTTGGTAAGCGGGCAAGGTTATTCTGAAGTCTATCTAGTGTAAGTCGGAGCCAAGTGCCGCAAATTGATGGCATACTGACTTCATCTCGTGAAATATCGAGAGAGGATTGAAGCTTCGAGAAGCGGCCTCAAGCTCGTTCACGGATCCATTACGATTGACGACGATGTACCTTGTATGAGGTCAGTTGAGACGTGGATTGGATTAGTAAAAGTATCACTTAGTCCAAGATTCATCCGAAGTGCAGGAGGAACGACTTCTGTGCCATGTACGATAAAGCACTCTGGAGACAGGTTAATAAGAACCGCAAAACCATTGATCGAAAGAGCACCGACTTCATGAAGGCTTCTCTCCACGAGATGTCCTTCTTCCACTTGGTCCACCCAGGTAGGAATCTTCTGCGAAAGCACTCTTCCCATTCGGACGACTTCAAATTGGGCAAGGTGCTATCAAACAACAGAAATCTCGACGATGCGAAAGTGAGAATTTCGATCCAATTCTGTCGTGGCACGGTTGAACGAACGCTAAGGTGGAAAAGCGACTTCTCGTAGACACATTGATGAAGATTGTGCAGTATAGGACGTCTCCACGGATTTAGGGAGGCGTCAGCGGTAACAGCCCGGAGTCCACGCGAGACACAAGAGACCGCGATGAGAGTGTCTAGATCAAGCTCGGAGAAAATCTCTGCCAGTAGCTCCACTGGTAACGTCTGCAGAGTGCATTGTGCATGGGGGACGAGTCCGACGTCCCCCACCGTCGACGAATGCTGGTTGGTCATTGACATTAACAAAAGGCCAACTTTATGGTCAGGGTGACATGTAACTTTGAGTGTTTGTCACGGTACGTGAGAATCGCTTGGAATGGCGATCGTTGATTGGTGACAAGCTAGTACTACGATGGCCACTCAAGGATATGTAAAGAAATCAACACCTGCTAAGACTCAACGGCACGCTGAAGGAGATAATAAAGTTTGTCATGAGGGTGCTTGAGCGTGACAACTCCCTCGCTGCGTACATGATCTCCAGGCTTCTTCTCTTTGATATATAGACATAGTTTTTTTGGATCCAGGGACCTGATGGCCGATACCCTTGGTCATTTCTGTCCTTCATTGGAGAATATCTACCATATCCGATAAAATTGCAAGCCCGTAGAATGTGGTATTCATTGCAGGAGCAATTTTATAAAAGCAGGTTGCCGATTGTGATGAGAAACCGGACCCTCACTCCCGAATGACTACTTCAGGTCCCCAGAGGTTTTGGGGGATCGAGTAGCTACCACTTTTATAGATAATCTATATACGTATCTGGTTTTCATAGTGTTGACAAAGCCACCAATCAGTCAACGTTCACGCGGACGATCGAGCATGGTAAGTACCATCATGTGCGCTCGGCGGTTATCTGTCTGTCAGTCAAAGGTTTGTAGTGGCACGGTTGAATTCACCCACCAGTCTGATAGGGAGAATTCACCCAGTAGATCCATTTATCAAGTGCCAAGGTGACCTCATCTTACACCCTTTACCTCACAGACATACAACAGGTGAAGACACCTGAGGAAGTCCAAACAATTCGGGTATGAAAGATGCCCTAATCCATACTTTGACACCTACTGCGAAATGTAAAGCAATAATTACGAAAAGAGGTTCCAATGCTGATGAAACTGCTGATAGACGGGTAGATAATCAAGGTATTCCGAGGTTGTCGCTGAGAGTGGTTGTGAGTTCAAGACACGCCTGACGGGTTTCGACAACTGACAGCAAAGCACCGACCACATTGCCAACAGGGTTGTACAGGCAGACATGCATAGTTGCCACTCCGAAAGATGCGTCAAATATCCCATTACACAGGGCCGAGGCACACCCAAGCTCCGTGGTAGACTTCCAAATCACCTGTGTAAAATCGGAGAACGTAGGACTAGTGGGATCGAAGCCCTCTAATGAATATGTATGAGGAACTAAGCATAGACAGCCAACGACGGAGAGGCTCACGCAGGCCATCCATGAACATCCTCATCGCATCCATGTCAGTGAAATTTCCAGTTCCTGCAGCCACATTTTCGCCGTATGGCCCAACCTGTCCATTTGAATGTTCAAAGCGGCAACCACTCGCCCATGATTGGGCCCTGTCAGCCAAGGTCGTTGACCAGTTGAGGGGCTGGGCATTGAATTCCGAGCGAACGGAATTGTGGGACTTCAGGAAAGCTATCCCCTCGGCGTCGGATTGGCTATTGGGGGCTGCGAGAACGATCCCACAGCCTGTGGATAGCAATGCAGTAACCAAGTAGAGTGCACGCATGCAATCGTTGGATGATGAAAGAGGACAGGATCGGTGTAAGAGACAAAAAAATAATGCGTGGGTCAGTATGGGAGGAAAAGACTATCAGACCTTAACTTAAAGTTGACCTCATGGAACTGACAACGTGCCCGAACTTTGGCCCGAGAGGTATGTCGTGCCTTACGACAGATAAAAATTAACCACACGAGGCGTCCAACGGTAACTAAGTTGTGATCTGGATTACTTCCCGGTCATGGGAAATTCCCGAAAAAGGCGAGCACTCGCGCGATCGTCAACTTTACTTGAAATCGATTTATTCTGAGCGAGCCACCACCTAGACGAGCCGTCAAGTCGCCATGATGAAACTTGTTTCTCGCTCTCTTCGAGTCCGGGGCTGTTGACGGGGTGATCCGATGTTCGCATTTTACATTTCTTTTGGTAATGGCACCTCGGGAAAAGAGAGAAGCAAGCTTTCTAATGGTTGAAAGGTGCTCTATGGCCGCGAGTGCATGACCTCATGTTCTTGTTTGCAGGTTGCAGTGGTCTGGAGGGAATTATGTGCAAGACGATCGCAAACGTACCTGCACTTGAAAGCTTGACACAAGTGGCGCAACTGGCACTCTCTACTCGACGCGCCATATCTCCAATGAATGGTAGGACACGAGGAGGACATCATAACCCCGTCGTGGATAATAGCAGGGCATTTACTTCTTTTCGTCGATCTCAGGCTCGTCCTGTGCAACCATAACTCCGGTGGCGTCAACATTCTTGGGGTTCAATCTATACATGTCCTTTCCATGGACAAAAAAGGTCGTGCACGTTTACGAGCACATACAGTGGCAGAAGCGAAGATGCAAACAATGCCCCTATACCGATGGATATAATGAGTAGTCGAGTTTTCAGGCAGGAGAGACTCCACTTCATGGATGGTATCTGACCGAATCATTGATCAATCCAAGTAACTGGAGGAGAGCTCATGCTTTGTGGAAGGCACGTATGCTGTGTTCTCGCTTGAAATTCTCAAACTCTTGTTCTTTCGACTTGATCTGCTCCGTAAGTGTGGTGATCACCTTTTTGATCTGAACAACAGGTATTAGATTGGGTGAAGCGAGCGGAAAGACGCCAGCTCACTCCATCGCGGTTCGTTCGCAAAGCTGGAACAACATCCTTGACAGTGCGTTCAACCAGCACACCGCCGATCAAACGAAAACATTTGCGATCAGGTTCTTCCTCCAGAGCTTCATCTAACGTCGAAAGGACCAATCTAATCCAAAGCTTGAACATGATTTTCTCACAGTAACCAAAATACCTACGTATGCTCTTCAGCTTCTTGTTCGAGTTCGCCAATCTTGCCAGCCAGAGTTTGCAAGTCGTTTTGGAAGCGAGAATACATTTGTTGGATCTCTGTCTAGTCTGTCATGATGAGGCAATGAAAACAAAATACAACATTTGTCGTACCCTGGTCTGAGAGCGGTTGCGCTTTTACTTTTGCCTTTGAAGTGGACATGATGAATTGTTTGCAGTGAGATGTACGAGAGATAATTAGCTGAAAAATACGACACCGTCACTGCACGTGACATCCTGTCACACCCGACTGTTGCTTTGGTCGGTCGTCTTCGTGTACAGTGACCACAATGTCTCTTGCCCGCCCACGTCTTGGTGTGGGGCTCTCGCGCCGCCTGCTGATCTCGCATCGCTCTACCACGCTCCGTTCTGCATCTATCATTTACCGAGACATCTCTTCTACACGTTGCATTCGTGCCGAGCCTTTCGATAGACATGGCGGTCTGGAGGGTCCGGTCAAAATCAGGTCTCCTGCCGCTACAGGTACATTGACCGCTCAGGATGAGCCGGACAAACACACAGACTCATACAAGGACGGCCCAAGTGCTATCGACAAGGCAGTCCACCTTTTCTTTTTCACTGAAATCCTCCGAGGCAAGTGACGGATGGAGAGGCGCATAAACAGCGTCACTAATCCTTCATAGGAATGTGGATTGTCATGGAGAACTTCTTCAGGCCCCCCTATACCATCATGTACCCGTACGAGAAGGGCCCGTTGTCCCCCCGCTTCCGCGGTGAACATGCCCTGCGGAGATACCCGAGCGGTGAGGAGCGCTGTATTGGTATGTCACTTCAGGTGCCCAATACACTTGCCTCATGTTCCATACCAGCTTGTAAGCTCTGTGAAGCAATCTGCCCTGCTCAAGCCATCACAATCGAAAGCGAGGCACGTCAAGACGGGTCGCGGCGGACAACTAAATACGGTAAGATCACATTGGATTCGCACTGACCACAAACTCCTCATTATTATAATCAGATATTGATATGACAAAGTGCATTTATTGTGGTTTCTGCCAAGAGGCTTGTCCGGTTGACGCCATTGTCGAAAGTGAGTTCTGATGCATCATACTTTATACCCTGCTAACACATTGCCCCAAGCGCAAAATCAAGAGTTTTCGACGGAGACCCGCGAGGAGCTTTTGTATAACAAAGAAAAATTGCTAGCGAACGGTGACAGGGCCGAAGCGGAGATTGCAGCTAATCTTCATTGTGAGTCGTTCATCCAACTCCGCGGATATAACGTGTTGATTTTTATGTAGCGGACCATGTGTACCGGTAAGGAGTGGGGAGGAGGATTGGTGAGATGGTCAAATTATCCCACCGGATCGTGTAAATATCATCTCTCCGATATCCAGCTTGAACACACGCTAGAATCATGACCTTTGCTTGATCTGTCTCGGGTATTGATGTAAATTAGGTCAAGAGTTGGAGGGATTTCCCAGACCATGGTGCTCATTGAGTAGGGCCTTTCAGATCCATTCGGTTTGTCGACCAATACTCAGAATCTGCATTTTGGGGTTGATTCAAAACACTGACTACACCATTGATTGCACGCGAACCTAACAGGTAGGTTGTCATTGCTTACACGTACAGTTTGAAGATCACCTAGCATGGTCAGTACATACAGTCAGCAGACCTAATTAAGAGCGAGCGTACCTCTGACTGTACCAGTCATAATCATAATGGAAGGCAGTAGCTTTCAGTTTGGGCGAAAGCACCCGTTGGCGGGCCCCATCGCGCAATGTTGACTGACCAAACGTCCTCTGCCACTCGGAATGGCAACTACGATCAGATCACCTGTCAGCCGAGGTGAGCGATCGCTATTGTCTTTGGTTCCCACTCATCGGAGATATAGTGCACACCACCATCAATTCCGACACGCAGTTATTGTTCAGGATCTGTTATTGTACCCCCGAGATTTTATTCAGCGTGCCGAAACGACAGGTCCCGGAAAATCACAAGCCAGCTAGTGCCACGATTCCACAGTATGACCGACCCACAAGCCAAGCGAGTGCATCGCATACCATGCCCACGGCACGGCGGCTTCTCGCGGAGGCGCATCGGGCTATGCTCACTGAGTCAAGACAGCTCGGCCGCGATGCCACCGCCATGGACATCATCTTAGACCACCGCCTCCTGATTAGCGTGGCAAGCCCGCCTACGGACGGACGCCGTCGCCCTCCCGCGGCGCGGAATGATGCACCCAGATGTCAGGCGGATATTGACGCGTATTGGGCACAGCAGGAAGTGAGGAGGAAATTTGTAAGCCCGATAACGAGCAAGAATGTCGAGCCACCAGTATCTACGGAGCGTTCCACAATGGCATGGCCGCCGAACATCGACGGGGATGAGGTGTGGGATTCTGCATCGTAATTCTTCGGGGACAGGAGCGATCCGTCGAATCGGTGTCCTTTCAGATTCCTTGGTTTGTGATTGTCCCTGTCATATTCCCCGAGGTCGCCGTGTATGGCTTGTTTGTTCAGCATGGACTTATTTTGGAGATTTGCGGTATATATTCATCCCAAGCGCGCATGGTGAGATCTACACTTTTATGTTGATCCGGTGGCATGAATCTGGATGTCGGGGTCGCTCGCGAATCCAGACGGCCACAAGTTATAATATTACCCGAAACAACAACCGGTATAAACACAAAGACCAGCATTGACAATGAAATAGCGACTGGAAGCACTTTAGCACAAGAAATTCTATATGGGAATCTGCTCGGAGTATGTTCATCGAACCCCTAATCACCGGAGCGCCCCTCCTCTGATTCGTCGTGTCCTCCGTAGCCTTGGGCAGATGACGAAATACCTTCCTGATGGAGTCTCTTCGAGCCTCTGTCATCAGTCCGATGGCTTCCTCCATACCTCAAGGAACTACCTCCTCCGCCTCCTGAGCTGTCTCCTGCGGGAGAAGCGACGTCATCATCCCCGTCTATATCCATGTCATTACGGGAGCGCTTTCTCGATGGTTCCAAAGGGGGACGGTGCTGTTCAGGTGGTATGTATGACCCACCACGGTCACGATCACGATTGTGTGAACGACCATCTTCGTGAGCAAAATCAGTATCCTCATTTGGTGCCTGTGCTTGATTTATTCCCCGGGGTGCATAGGGTCTCTGGCGCTCCCGATCATAGTATTGCGAATGTGCATCGGATCGTGGTTGTGCCTCAACAGAACCGGAACCAGACCCGGGCGTATCAGACCGAGATGATCGACCGTACACGCCAGGCCCGATGGGCTCGCGAAGGTACATCTGTTCCTCCCGCAGTCGATAAGAGGGATGATCCTGATGGTCCCTCTCCGACCTTGACCTCAGATGCGGGGGAGGTGAGTTTCGGACGGGTACGGAATTTGAGTAGTCACGTGGGGTTTCGCGATCGTAATCATGCTCGCGCTGACGCGACCAGTTGTGCTCCCTCTCAAGGTCACGCTCGTGTTCGAAGTCCGGGTGATTAATGTTTGTAGCAGGTCCTACACGTTGGTGATTATGAACACGTGCGGTTGATCCGCGAGCACTGGTGGGTGACATGATGGTTGAATGGGGTGACGCGTGCGCCGTCTGGTGTCGCCCGTGCGGATAGGGATCACCACTATGACCGCTTCGTTCGTGAGCATCGTGCCTTCTAGAACGTTCCCTCTCGTGACCAAGAGGGGGGCTCTGCATCCCTTGTCCAGAAGGAACGGATTCGGAAGAATATTGTTGTGGGTGAGGAATTCCTCCCTGGTGATACCCCTGCGGCGGCTGTCCCCGAGAATGCGACGAGGAGTGGGGACGTGAGCGGGTATCAGATCCATTGCTGTGCGAATGAAGATGGGACGTGTGAGGCTGGGGTGGCGCGTGGCTCCGCGGATGATCGAGGTGTTGCACAGGAGTCAACTGCGAAAGGGGTGGAAGCTGGCGGGAGTCATGGCCAGAGGCAGAACCGCGTCGTGACATATGGGCGGCAGGTACTGCGTGAGATGGTGCCACCCCTGGTCCAATGGGACCATCCGATATTTGGACCGGACGCCCGTCTGGCCCAGAAATCACGCGGATATTGCCAGATGGATGGGCATAGTCCAGTGTGTTGGAATCATTGATGTCGATGTCTCGGGGATCGCGGTGTTGGCCCGAACCTGGTATTTGCTGGGCAGGTTGAGGTGGTACCCCGGGCCCAGCATGCATGGGAGGGAGGGGAGCATGG
>JBBPUP010000017.1:33269-54083 GCA_038094735.1 Exsudoporus floridanus
AGTCCAGTGTGTTGGAATCATTGATGTCGATGTCTCGGGGATCGCGGTGTTGGCCCGAACCTGGTATTTGCTGGGCAGGTTGAGGTGGTACCCCGGGCCCAGCATGCATGGGAGGGAGGGGAGCATGAGCGTGAAGGTCTGGCGAAGGGGGTACAGCGGACAGTCGCTCATACAGTACACTGATGTCACATGAGATGACGAGCAGATGGGAGTTCAAGATATGCTCACGCTCTTTCCAATTTCATTCGCTGAATGGATTTTTTGGCCACAAGCACCTTGAACTGGAGCTTGTCATTGTCCTGTAAACGGGGACAGTCAAGGGGGAGTGGATACGGGGAGGAGTACAACACACCATCTCGATTTCTTTTACTTTTCGTTTCAACTCCTTGTATTTTGCCTGGTATTTTTCATCTTCGACGCCAGCAGCAATGCCTGTAGTGTATGCCTTGTTCTTTTGCCTTGCGGAAACGGTGACCGAGGGAGGCTGGACAAACATCTGGGAGCTGGCAAGAGCAGCAGGCCCTGGGGATTGGTTGTGGGACATGATGGCGGTGCTTTGTGCGGCGTCAAAGAATGATGAGACGCTGAGTTGGCATTTGGCTATTTATTACTCATTGGAGCATGGCCTGGCGTTGAGTCTCGATTCAGAATCAGGGCAACCGCTCATTAACATTCCTGACGTGTCCTCGTAGCTCGCGGCACGTCGTAGTAAACACCCGTATCGGTCATACAAAAAAGTAACAAGACCTCTCCACCGTAATAGCATCGGTGTCACACACCAGTACTAGTCGCGCAGACTTGAGTTCGCCCCGTCCAGCTCGGTGCCAAGTGTACGGCATTCCGATTTATAAGAATGTCCACAGGAACTGTCCCTCCCGCACAGCCGCGATGCTATGTAGAATTATGGTCTGAGTGGCGTTGGGAGCTAGCTGGCTGTTATTGAATGTCTATTCATTTGGAGCTTCCAGACTCGGTGGAGTCGTGTGGCTTTAGGGCTGGTCTTGTAGTGGCGACTCGGTTGCCGTCAACGCCGCGACTTCCACCGACCGCCATCAACCTTTTTCACCACGAGTGAGTATCGTGTTTGTTCCCAATGAGTGGCATGCTAAACATGTCATTGGTGGCTCAGTGTCGACACAATACCGACAGTACGTTGACATCTGTATGCATTACACCATGCTGACCACTGACCCGCCTCCACAGGGATATGCCCCCTCCCGGGGGCTTCGAGGCCGTAAAGTACAAGCGCAACCTTCCCTTTCGCGGTCCCAGTGGCCTAACTATCTTGGGTGCCGTGACGGCCGTGTGTGCGTACGGGTTCTATCGTGTTGGAAAGGGAAATCTAGAAAGAAGGTATGTTTATCCCACAAACAGCGCATGTGGAGTCCCGCAGGCTGTAAAACGTGTCTTCTCATGATGCGCTCATCGCGAAACGTGTCTCATTCGGCGGAGGATCCGGCCGACCTCTTATCAGAGGCGTTGACCTGTTTCGGCCCGTGCCAGAAAAAGCGCGTTTTCTCAGACGTGGACCCTGACGAATCGTCTATCCCCCATAGGGAACTGCAGAGGGAGAAAGTTTGGTCACGCATCCACCTTGTCCCACTGCTTCTCGCCGAGGGAGACCGGGACGCATATCGCAGACAGGAAGCGACGCTGGAGCGTGAGAGGGTCATCATGAAGGATGTGAAGGACTGGGAGGTGGGTGTTTCCCCCTGAACGATGCGCATCGAGCAGAGAACTGATGTGGACGTGCTCGCTGCGCTGATGACATGGCTTTCCGTTTTCAGCCGGGGAAGAGCGTATACAATGGTACACGGTATCGGTCGGTGGAATCGATCGTGGTTCTATGATTGGTAGACTGGGGCGCGCTGCCAAATGCGGTTAGAATGGAGAATAAAACATATGCAACAAAGAGGGACAGCCTTGGACATCTTCCCATGCTGACTCTGCGGACGCCCCGCCAACTTGTATGGATTAATTGTGCCGGTGGCGGGTGGGGATGTACAATAGAGACCTTTGGTTCGGGTCAGAACTGCCCGTTATGGATGCACCTTAGGGCCGGTCGCGCGTATATGCCCCCCCCTCGCCGCACCGCCATAGCCAACGACGTTGAATTTGCCCGGTGGTCCTGACGCCGCAACAAAGAGGCTGACAGCGACTTGACTCGGCCCAGGAACGGATTGGACCGGCTCGACTGTGTGGGCATGTGCATGGGGCGGGCGTGTAAGTGTTGCGTTGATATTAATGGCGTTTCTTTGCGACCACCTGATATGGTCACGCCAGCCTTGCGATACTCGACCAATTGTAGACGCGCAGGCGTCCAAGAACCAGACTACTGAATCGAGACGAGTCAGGCTGGCACATGGTGACTAGTTTGGCAGCCGGTTACAGGATGCTATGGATATCGAGCCGAGCCCCTCTCGTCCTCTCCCGATTTCGTTCGTACAGCTCCTCAAATCCCGCTGACACCCCTCCCGATTCGCTCTCCAATCATCCCCCGGCTCCGACGACTATTAAAGCCAATCCCCCGCCCTCCCTCGCTCTTCCGCCCATCCCTCGCACAATGCCACCCCACCCTTACCCCCACCGTCCACACCGGCCGACTGCGATGTCAGACGCCCCCATGAAAGACCCGGCCTCCCTCATGAACTTTGTCGACACCTCCCCGTACGACCTCATCTCCCCCGTCGAGACCGACCAGATGATCTTTGGCCCCCTCGAGCTCGACGATCACGCCATCCTCTCCCCCTCCTGGGATCCCTCCCGCGACCTCGCCTACAATCAGCCCATCTCCCCCGTCCTCTCCGACAATCCTGCCTCCCCCCGTCGCGCCTCCGACTTTGACATCCCAGACGCGTCACCCAGCAGCGCCTTCTATGATTCCCACTCCTTTGGCGGCTTCGACGATATACAGCCCATGTTCGATCTTGATGACTCCAACCTCTCGCAGTGGCTGAACGACTCCCACGTTTCTTCCTTGGATCCCTCCTCTTCTTCCCCCATCCCGATACGTGGCACCCAATCAGACCCACAATCGCCTCCCGGTTTTATCCCGTATGGCAATAATGCCTTCCCCCAGAATGCCTCCTTCTCCCCATCCGAGTTTGCGTCCCTGCATCCTCTCCCCAGATCGCTATCGCCCACCGAGATATCTGATGGTTACCTCAGCTCTCCCGGTCTCGGTGTAGCGTCAATCTCTCCAGCCGAAACTTCACTGAGACCGCCCGCGTGGGCATCGCAGCTGTGGGATTCATCTCATTACACACCCTCCTCTGGCCGTTCCTCAGGGCCCCACCCGCCCCTATCTGAGAACCCTTACACAGCCAAGGGCCGACGATTCCAGTCGAGAAGAGATGGCAATCCCCTGGGACTGATGTTCCAATCATCGAGCGCTCCGTCCCCTAACGTTGCTACGCTGACACGGGCGTACAGCCATTGTGCAGACTCACTCTCCGTCGGTGATGATCGCGATGCCACCGTGCGACGAAGAAAGAGGTTGCTACCCGACGAGCCATCCAAGGACGTGAAATCACCTGAATCGCGTACGTGTATATCTGATCATATCCGTCCCTTCTGTGACTGTCGTCATGCTGATTACTTCTTTCATTATCTCCGATTTAGCACCTCTCAAATCTGTCCTGAAACAGCCCAAATTGGCACCATCCGCTTGGCAGCTTTACTTTACAGATTGGATCCAGCGCCATCAGGCAACCAGTACAAGAAAACTCAACGTTGCACAGGCTGCCAAGGAAGCCGGTCAGGAGTACGCGAACCTGACCGCGGAAGCAAAGGAGGTATGTGCTGCGCCGGTGTTTCCTGGGAACTACTGCCGAACTGAACTTGGCTCATTAGCCATATAAGCAGCGCTCTCTTCTCCTCAAACAGGCACGCGAGCGCGAGAATGCTGCCTACATGCGGACCCTGACCCCCGAGGATATCAAGCGAGAGAACGCGTACCGGACCGCGCAGCGGAAGGCGGGTCGGTCTCGGAAGAGCAATCTCAAGGACCCAAATGCTCCCAAGAAGCCACTGAGCGCGTACTTTATGTTCTTGCAGCGCATTCGTTCAGACCCCCTGCTAGTGAAGGATGTCTTTGGCGATGAACAAGAGACCACCAAGCAGAGCGTTTTAGCTGCAGCAAAGTGGCGATCGATGACTGATGACGAGCGCAAGGTTGGTGGATTATCGCCATTGCGACGTCGAGCACTCACCTTTTCCTCGCAGCCATTCCTAGCTCAAGCAGAGCAGGAGAAACTCGAGTACGAGGCTGCACGCCGACTGTATGAGGAAGGAACGACCGGCTTTGGCACCGGTACTAGTATCAACTTTAGCATTCTTCCTGGATCCCCATCTGAAAGCCCATTCCGTGCCCTTCGTACCATCAAAACAGAATCGTTTAGCTCAGAAAGCGAAAGCGATGGTGTGGGCCCCGATGATGGTGCGAGCAGATATACCCATCTATAATTTCGTTTTCTCCTGCGGATTAGCAGAGGACATTATGCTTCGTCCTTTGTCGGTTGTTAATGATGTTATGCCCATTGGATCGTTCGTTCACGACACCGGACTTCACGACGGATTCCCTTGGTGACTACTGTATTGCTAGAACACTCCCTAGTTTACTTG
Source organism: Exsudoporus floridanus (assembly GCA_038094735.1). NCBI lineage: Eukaryota > Fungi > Basidiomycota > Agaricomycetes > Boletales > Boletaceae > Exsudoporus > Exsudoporus floridanus. The sequence goes on from JBBPUP010000017.1 coordinate 37,893, forward strand.
TTCATATACTTCGTGACTCGTTTAGCGAGAAAGTTCACGAACATGTTACAGTACTGTGATAATATTGCTACGGTGACAGATAAGCAGCCATCCTTTGATGAGGAGCACCGTCTTCATCAAATTCATCCCCCTATGTGATGTGTGTGGAGAATGAATACATATCGATAACCGAAAGTGGGGGTATCACCTCAGGTTGATAACCATACCTTGAAAGGAAGGTAGGTTCAGCTGATGGGTGGAGTAGACGTGACACACTTGGAATAGAACGCTTTAACAGGCAACTGCGAATGGCAGACGATCCGGACAACTTGCATCACTCCATCTTTCTTCGCATCGTCTTTGGCCCATCGATGCAATGCAAGCACGAGATCGCGCCCGAAACGATATTGCCGGTAGGGCTTGAGAACAGCCAGTCGGCTGAGCTTGTAGTAGTCTGCCCCTTCCACTCTATAGGCTCGGATTGTCCCGATCGGTGTAAGGGAAGGTACCAGCCGGAGCAAGAAATGGGTTGCTATCGGATCTTGCCTGTGCTCACGAAGGTCATATTGAATATTAGAGTCGAAGTTGAAGAATGCAGAGGTCAGGAGATGCGAATTGAAGGAAGATAACGTACTCATCAACCTCCACGTCCAATGGAAACTGTTGCTCGTGTACGAAAACGCAGATCCTCACACCGATGCACTGATCAAGCAGCAGGTGTCTGCCTCCGTGGCCTGGTGGAGGGACAACGACGATTTCATGAGATGGCGAGGTCCCAGAAGAGGGGTCAGGGTCCGACGACATCTTGGGCGGGATAGAGATACAAGACAAAGCTCTATCGCACAGCATACCGGAACAGGCTCAGCCTGAAAGCGACTGTTGCCATACGGCGAACAGAGTGGGAAAAGATGGGGGGGCGGAGAGCCACATGGGACCAAATATGAGCGTTCCCTCGACACGGGGATTCGGACGACGTGTCGAGCCAGCGAGCCAAAGCACTATCAGGATCAGATCATCCCGTATTAGATGTCGCTGACGAGTGCAGGAATGGAAGCCGGACGAGATGGGACGCGCATGTGACAGCACGGCCCGCACACCCGCACACGCCACTTTATTTGCTGAAATATTTTTAGTCTTTGAGTACATAATAGCTAACACCCCCCCCCATCCTAGAAAGTACAGCCAGCACGTTTCTAGTCATCATCAGGTAGGTCTGCTTGACGCTTGCATGTCCAATTGTCTGACGAGCGTCTGGACAGTGGCGTGCTCATGGTCGAGCCTCTGGCAGCAGCCATAATATCAAGGCCGTCGGCTGCACGCATCTTCAAGTCGGCTCTCAACCCCATGCCACGCCCACTTCCCAGCGACTTCTTTTCACCTCTGCCGCGACAATGCAAGGGAAAAGAAAGGGATACTGGGCTTCATCCCGTCGAGTGCAACCAATGCTGGCTTCCGCCTTCGGACCCAATGTCGAGTTCCTCTTGCATTTCCCGTCATTCACCCTGGTGTCCAAGTACTCCGTCTCCTTCATACCGTCGCTTCCAAGACTGACCTTGCCGTTTCTAGTTCGAAATCGGCTCTTTATGATCAACGAAGTCATCCCCTGTCGGTCACAACCCCTTCCTCAGCCTTCCCAACGGTACACACGGCGTTATGCTTCATCTGCGGCACGCATCCTCGCATCTCACACGCGCCCACTCGATTTCCCACAGACTGTCTGTCCCTCGTACGAACCCAAAGAACCTGTGGACAAACTGCGTTCCCTCTTGACTCCGCATACCCCGTTCGATCCAGAGCACGCCTGGCACCTTTACATGGTATCGGCCCATGCGGATACAAACAACCCGATGCTTACGCCAGGAGAGCGATTGCAGTTTATTAAGCGTCTTCTCGATGCATTCGACCTTTTCGGCGATACCCCTCCGAACCTGCCGTTGTTGCATACCTGGGGAACACGCCTCGAACCTGTTCTACGGGATCTAAAATCGGATTTGGAGGCCAGCTTACCAGAGATTATCTCTCTCAGGTGTTTCACTGCCCAGGTTCATGCGTGGTTGGGAGATGTGGCTCAAGCAGCCCAGTTGGCTCGGGAAATTCGAGACACATGGCTCAGCTACGCCGACAGGTGCACTCTTTTGTGTGTCTATCGAAATATCTTGGTTCTTTCGCGCCATCAGCAAAGTCCCCCGTATGCACTCGATCTGCTGATTCGAGAGTGGAAATTTTTGGGTACCTTCTGTCATACTAGAACTGTTCCCCTTCCACAGGCCGCGTCGTTCCGCAGGGCGATCCATAATTTACTTGCGGATATCCCCGATGGCGCTCGTCTGTTGCGTTCGCGCTCGGGGATGGACCAGGACGATCGATCGCGCATTGGCGAGTTACTTTTGGAGACTTATTTTGCCAAGAATTTACTTCAGCAGGCGCATGCCCTGGTACTTGAGATGGGCAGACAGCAACTGCCCGTCAAGTTCTATTCCCAGACCAAGCTGACCCGACTCCTTGCACAACATGACTTGTTTATTCTCGCACACGAAATATTCACATCCATAGATCCTTCGACCAACCCCCGACTATATTATTTGACCGGGCTTCATCTTTATGCACGTCGTGGTGACGTGGATCGTGCGGAGCAATTCTTCAGCAAACATCGTGACAACAATTGGTCTATCCCGGTTGCACGGTGTATGCTGATGCACGCGTATGCGATTGCCGGCAAGGCGGAGACGGTGGTTGAACTTTTTCACAAGTTTTTTCCAACGACCTCGGGAGGCGACTTTCTCGATGAACGACCAGGAATCACACACTTCACTACCGTCATCCTTGCCCACGCCAAACTGGCCAACTTCGACGGTATCAACTTCTGGTTGGAGAAAATGCTGGAAGCTGGCTGTCGTCCAGATGGACATGTGTATAGCATCATCCTCGACATTTTTGCGAGGCACGGAGATGTTGACTCGGTGGCTACCTTGTTTGATCAGATGCGTATCGCTGAGGTCAAGCCTGATCGGACCCACTACACCAGTGTTGTTACCCTTCTCGCCCGAAGGAAAAATGCTGTTGCCGCAGAAGCGTTTTACTTGCAGTCCTTGCGTGAGGGTATCACCCCCGATCGCATGATGATCACATCTCTCATGAATGCCCACGTGGAAGCAGGATCATGGGAGGGCGTTGTCCGTATCTTCGACTACCTTCGACAATCTTCGCACCTCCGTCGCGATCTATCCATCGAGGTCTACAACACACTCCTCAAGGCTTACGTTCTCATCGGTACACCATTTCGTGTCGTGCTCGCGATCTTTCGCAAACTTGTACGGGTTGGCGTGTATCCTGACGGTTACACGTACGCTTTGGTCATTCAATCTGCTTGCGACGCTGGGAAGATGAATGTCGCGGAGGAGCTGTTTGCGGAGATGGAAGAGAAGGCAAAGTCTTGGGGACCACTCTACCATCTCGAGACATACGTGCTCACCATCATCATGGCCGGGTATGTACGAAAGCGATCTAGTGCTCGAGCAAAGCTCTGTTACGAGGATATGCAACGTCGTGGGATTAAGCCAAGTTCCGCCACCTACAAGCAAATTCTCCAGGCATATGCAAACGATCGGACGGAAGGAAGCTTGAACATCGCAGTCTCCTTCTTGAAACAGATCATGGATGCAGACGCAGAGGACCCTAGCTGGACTGGTCCCGAGTCTCGCCCATCTGCTCTTGGAAATATTTTCAGCCCACTCATGCTGGTGTATGCGCGGAAGGAGAAGCCCGAGGAAGTAGAGCGGTTATTCAATGGGATGTTGGAAGCTGGTGGCGAGCCATCCCTGGAGTCTCTCACTGTCATTCTGGACGTCCATCGTCGCACAAACAATATTGACGCCGTCCGCCAACTATGGCCTCAAATCTGGGCACTCGCATTACGACTGTCTGACGTCCATGAGCTCTTCAAGGGAGACGACTCTGCCTCCACTCCTGAGCTCAGGCGACGCTCGAATATCTTGTGCATGCCATTGTCCATCTACATTGACGCCCTATCCGCAGCAGGCGAACATCACGCAGTATTGGATGCTTGGACTAGGGCAAAAGCGGAGGGGTTCAGTTTCGATGCACATAACTGGAATCATCTGGCGGTCGTTTTAGTTCGAGCGGGCGAACTAGATCGTGCCTTTGAGGTACTCGAGCGGGTTCTCATTCCATATTCGCGCAAAGGCCCCGCTGTCAGGGACCTGTCCCCTGAGTCACCATTGGTGTTCGACGTGATGCCCCCTGACGTGGACATGCTTGCCTCGGACGCACCTATGCACCGGAAAGCACGGAGAGCGAAAGCGGTTAAAGCTGCGACGAGGACGGCAGGACCTATATTGGCCATGTCGGAAGAGTCGACCGATTTCGCGCATCCCCTGCATATCCTCCACCAACTCATCCCCGGTTTGTCCATGTGGCGTCCCCATGCTGTCACGCTGCAAATTCTGTCCCGAGTTCTCGGACATTTGCGAAGAGGACGCCTTGTACAGCCCATCCTCGCTCCCGATGTGCCACCCGCTACACCACAGATTCACGCCGACTCGCAAAGCCAATTGGAGATTGCAAGTGCCACACTTGAGCGCATCTATCGCAACTACCCGCAAGCGGTCCGCGCAGTCCTCCTCTATGAAAGAGGACAAGCTCGGCGTGAAGCAGTACAGCGGTCGCCGAGGCAGTGGATAAGAGTGAAGCAGCAGGTAGCGGATACATTAGCAGATGGAGACACTATCGGGTTGCATGGGTAATGATGATTGACTAGAAAGAACCACTGAACCCAGTCTACGTCATGTGTCGTCCGATGATTCGGAACCCTCTGAATCGCCCTCGCGATGTGGTCTTCGGCCTTGCTTGCCGGTACTATGTCGGTTCCTCTGTGCAGGGCCGGTGGTAGTCAGCACCCGGCGCGATCGGAAGAAGGAAGGATCTTACCAAAGGAAGCTTCTGGCCTTGGTTGCCAAACGCAATAGAGAGGGCCGTAGTTTCTTACAGGTATGGAAATGTGAATCCGAGTGTCCAACAAACTTCATTTTACATACCTGGTACTCCTGGGAATCGCTTAGCGGAGAAGACGACGAAAGGGTCCGTGAAGGTCTGTGCCAGTATAGGTGATATATTTGTGTGAACGCGCAGCGCGCCGGGCTCGGGAGCCGGTGAGCTAAGACAAGAATAAGGCAAATCAATACCACAGCCTTGGGTTACCCCAGACGGAGTAAACATGCGCACTCTCCGACATTCATTAGACGTAACCGTAGTCGAAAGGTCCCTGGAGGTATATTTCGAGCACAGCGTTAATGAAAAAAAAAATACTAGTTGATGATAAAGTTGTGCGAACCTTCCGTGCGTACGGACAGGTCTTGAAAGAGGAAAAATACCCCAGGCATTTGGTGCTCATCCAAGAGGCGACAAGCATTGGAAGAGAGGGGTCCTACAAGTGTCCGCGTATATACATGGCGGGGAAGGGGATGAGAGCCTGCGTGTGGGGATGAGGACGATGAGGTATTGCTTTGGGCGTAGTTGCCTTGATAGTACTGTGTTTGCGGGGACTGTTGTGAGTATGCAGGTGCGCCATAGAGGGCCGAAGCATCATAATTTGCTGCATAGGAATCTTGGTGAGATTGGTTCCATTGGTGATATTCACGCCCGTCGGGTTGAGCCGCTAGGTGATAAGGGCGATTTGAAGGATCGATATCGTGGTTATTGTAGACACTAGCTTGGGAATGGATGGGGGTCTGGTATGTCGACTCGGCTCCTGGCCAAGTCCGAAAGGCGGTCGTCTCGGTGTCGGTACGATAAGTAGGTTGAGTGTGCCACGGCTCGCCAGGCGTAGCAGCTGATATGCCACTTCTTGGGGCGCTGCGAAGAGGCTGGGTTTGAATGGTGTGGGAGCCTTGGCCAGCAGGAGGATAACCCCAGCCATCGGGCGAGTCGGGGGATGTGTTGTAGGCATTCGAATTGGAGTATGCGATGGTGTCGGGAACCGAGGACTCGGGGGGCGTATAAGAATAAGTGGAACTGGTAAAACCCGGAGTAGTTTCTGCTGACATCATGGTGCTCATAACTGACTAACGAACGGATTGACATTCATCTGCCTGGCGAGACAAAGATGCGCTTACCTGAGAGTCTAGGGGGGGGCGGTGTGGTTCTGGAGCTGAATTTGGGGTGGAGTGAGAGGAGGGGGGGCTAGGATGGTCGCTGCGGGGCGATGCTGCGGTTGGGATGGTGCTGCGAGGTTTCTTTGGTTTTGCGGCAATCGTCGAGACGTAGCGGTCGGTGGAGGACGAGGGGTGGAGGACGAGGTTCATTTCTCGTTTACCGTCCGCCGACCATAGATCTACGGTGACAAGAAAGAAGGAACAGTCGAGTTCGCTGTAGAGAGTCGGTGGGGGGAGGACGAGGGCAAGGGTGATGGACGTACTCGACGTCGACTATGGAGCTGTCCTCTCTGCGGACGACCATCTTGGCGACGGCAGCGGGGGCAAGGGGACGACGATCCTTGGGACGGGGTGGTGAAGACACGTGGTATGGTCGGGGGCGACGCGGACATACCTTGTCGCCGAAGCCGCACATCCTTGCGCGCAGGGGGTGTTGAACGACCTGGAGGGAGTAGTGTCTGGAAACGAGTAAGCAGGGACGGGGCGTGACGGGGAAGGGCTTACTTGCGGCCCCACCACTGGCCCCAGCAGTCGAGGCTCTTGGGGTCACAAGAGAGAGGATCAGCGGTGGAGCGGGCATTTGGCTTCTGTATCATGGTGGGGACACGGAGGACGGGCGGGTGCGACGCGAGACTTTAGAGGGACGGTTGGGAATCAGATAAGATAAGTTCTCACGTCGAGAGGGAGGAGGAGGAGGTCATGAGAAGGGGGCCATTCTCAGGTGTGGACGAGCAGTCCCTCGATCGCGTCCGCGCCAGATCTCCACCAGAGACGTAATCTCACACGCTCCTCTCATCCACACTAATGCCTGCCCACCCCACCCTCCTCGACCTCTCCAGACGCAACGATAACAGGGCCTGCGCCGACTGCAGCAATATAAATCCCCAATGGGCATCAGGTGCGGCCCGTCTCCACCCCACCCACCCCGTCTCATCAGTCACACCCCCAGTCAGCTTTGCCGTCTTCCTCTGTCTCCAGTGCGCCGGCGTGCACAGGGGCTTCGGGGTGCATATCAGGTGTGTCACTATTACTCTATCCATCCCGTGAATAACCCATCCCTTACCATCAGCTTCGTGAGATCCGTCTCGATGGACACCTGGCAGGATGATCAGCTCAAACGCATGCAGGTATGCTTCCCGTTCACACTCTCCCTTGTCCCCACACATCCTTCTCGCAGCTCGGTGGAAATGCGCCTTTCATGGATTTCGTCCGCTCCTACTCTCCTCCCGAACAGGGCGGCTACACAGACGGCATCGATCCACACACGCTTTACCACTCCTGGGCAGCCACCCAGTACCGCGAAAAGGTCCGTCCTTCCATCTCACATCTCTGCCTTGTGCTTAGCCAGCGCAAGTTGGATCACGCCGTGGCAGGAAAGCCCTGGACGTCATCGAGCCCCCCTGCTCCTCAACCCACACCCGGCAGTCTTCCGACGCGTCCATCATCTGCCCAGGGCCTTCGCAAGTCCCGTGCTTCTGCACGCAGTCCGCCAACCAATCACGCTCCAACGAGCAGCGACTCTTCTCACCTCGATCAAAAGTCCGCGAATGAAGCCTACTTTACCTCTCTTGGTCATGCGAATGCGGCTCGCCCCACTGACTTACCGCCTTCTCAGGGTGGCCGTTATCAAGGATTTGGAAATACACCCTCTCCGCCGTCACAGCACCCATCTTTCAGTCTCACCTCCACTGCTGCCCCATCACTTGCCGACTTTCAGGACAATCCAGCAGCCGCGCTGAGCAAAGGGTGGTCCCTCTTTTCCTCGGCCGTCGTTGGTGCCTCGCGTGTCGTAAACGATAATGTTATTCAGCCAGGTGTGGAGCGCATAATGGATCCGAACCTGCATGCTAGCGTTCGTGGTTACGTCTCCGAGGCACAAAGACGCGCACAGGTGGCCGGCCAGTCTGCTAATGAGTGGTCAAAGACCCAGCTGGGAGTCGACGTCGCCGATCGTGTGAACGATGTGGTGGGTACCATCAAGGATAGAGTTGGAGCCGGTCCTGCTGCGTCTGGCTATGGTTCTCTCGCACTCCAAGACGAGGGTGAGACCTCTGCATTGTACGACGATACCAACCAGCTCTTCCACGAGTACTCTGACACGTCACCAACCTTAATCACCAACGAGCCGGTCTCCGGCTCACACACAACACAAGCCCCGAGTGGTGGGAAGGCGAAAAAAGACGACGATTGGGACGAGTGGCAGAATTTCTAGATCTACTTATCGTTGATAGTCCATTCCTACGTTCTGTACATTCCTTGATAACTCTCCGGAACAATAGCCGATTCAAGTTCCGTGCCGGTACCCTTCCTCAGCCCCATGCACCACCGTTGCGCTTAACAACATGCTGCAAGCCGCCCTCTCCCGGTCAACACACCAGGCTGCGGCCTCGATCACTAGGCGGTACTACCATGGATCCGTCCTTCCATCCCTGGTCTCAACCACCTCCCCCGAGTTCCGGCAAAAGGCAGCGAACATGGACCTTCTCGTCTCGGATCTGACAGCCAGGATTGCCCTGGCAAAGGAGGGTGGTGGTCATAAGGCTCAGGAACGCATGCGCAGCAAGGGTAAGAGGTTACCGCGAGAGAGGTCAGTTTCGGTCCCAAGCTGCCAGCACCTCTTCACACCGGTCTAGACTCTCCTTGCTTCTGGATCCAAACACGCCTTTCTTAGAACTATCACAGCTAGCCGCACACGATGTATATCCTGGAGAGAACATCCCTGGTGCTGGAATCATCACCGGCATTGGGCGAGTGGCTGGCAGGCAATGTGTCGTCGTCGTTAACGATGCTACTGTGAAGGGAGGGTCATACTATCCTTTGACGGTGAGCAGAGCCGCTCTACCACAATATTAGGAGACCTCACGCCCCTTCCTCAGGTAAAGAAACATCTTCGGGCCCAGGAAATAGCTCGAGAACATGGGTTACCATGCATTTACGTTGGTAGGCGTTTCCACTTGTAGCTTTTGGCTTCGGGCTGAAACCGGACGCAGTGGAATCTGGGGGTGCCGCTCTTCCCCATCAAGCCAATGTGCGTTCAGCATCTCAAAGTGTATCACCACATGCATTAATATCACCGATATCAGGTATTTCCAGACAAGGAACATTTTGGTCGAATCTTTTATAACATGGTTCAGTGGGATCACTGTCAGACTCTCTCGGTCGAGGTTGACATGTTCGTAGGCCCAAATGTCCGCGCTGGCCATCCCACAAATAGCCTTGGTGCATGGTATATCTGTCGCTGGTGAGCTCACAGTTCATCTTGGTTCCCCGCGTTTATGCATATCAGGTGGTGCTTATGTTCCTGCCATGGCCGACGAGAATATCATTGTTCGTGAACAAGGGCGCATCTTCCTTGCTGGTCCTCCGTTGGTCAAAGCTGCCACAGGCGAGGAGGTCGATGAGGAGGTATTAGGCGGTGGCCAAATGCACTCTAGCGAGAGCGGTGTAACCGATCATCTCGCAACAGATGATGAACATGCGATAGCCATCGCACGGGGGATTGTCGACGACTTGGGAGCTGGGAGTGGGCAAGCCGTTGGGGTGAGCGCCGGTAGTGGCATAGTGTCTCGGGTCATGTTGCTGAATATACATCTAGCCTTCCGTTCCGCCCAAAGACCCGTTATACCCTGCGTCCGAACTACACGGCATTGTCGGTACCGATCTCCGACAAACCTTTGACATGCGAGATATTATTGCACGGGTTGTGGATGGTAGTCAGTTCAGAGAATTCAAGAAGGAGTATGGCCCCACAATCGTGACTGTAACGGACTTTCCCTTGAAAGTGATGATAAAATTGACCTTTCACGGCTTGCCAGGGATTTGCGCACATCCATGGGTATGAAGTTGGCATCGTTGCCAACAACGGCATTCTCTTCTCTCCCTCGGCGTTAAAGGCTACCCATTTCATCCAGCTCTGTTCTCAACGAAAAATACCTCTACTATTCCTTGTGAATGTTACGGGTGTGTTCTGTTCATCGTGACGTATAGTGTGTATCCTGACATTGTTGCAGGTTACATGGTAGGTTCAAAGGCCGAAAAGGGAGGGATAGCGAAAGACGGCGCAAAGATGGTCCGAGCCGTGGCATGTGCAGACGTCCCAAAGCTGACCGTCATTGTCGGTGGTAGTTTCGGTGCGGGGAACTACGGTACTGTGACTTTATGCGGATCTTTTAACACGGTGAGACTGATGCCCATATGTGTAGGAATGTCAGGGCGCGCGGTGAGTTGTCCAATCCCCTTTCCGGGCCACCCGCTTTAAAGTAGCATCAGTATTCGCCACGTTTTCTGTGGATGTGGCCTGTAAGTCCCAGGGGCGCTATTTGGCCCGAAAATTGACTAGGAATACATCAGAATGCGAAAGTGTCTGTCATGGGATCAGGGCAGCTCTCGCAAGTGATGTCAACCGTCTCAAAGTTTGTATCTGTCTCATGATTTTTGGCACACTTTGATGTGGCTTTGGCAGGGACCCGAACCAGCACACCAGCTTGAAGACCGAAATAGAAGCGCAATCGACGGCGCTCTATTCCACCGCTCGTTTGTGGGACGATGGCATAATCCAACCTACAGAAACACGTGATGTAGTTGGGCTTGCACTTGCGCTTGGAGCTAGGAGGGGTTCAGATGCGCGCATCCCAGTAGTCGGAAGTCCCTCCACATGGGAAGGGTCGGGGAGAGGGTTCGGTGTCTTCCGAATGTGATTACGTAATATGTCGATCGACATTGCCAAATGCAGCTGTTTATTTCTAAGGGGGTCGTCAAACGACACCCTTGTTCTATCCCGACTCCGCATGCATACTACAGTAGATCAACCCTCTACGAGCATCATTCGAGCCATAAGTCACGGATACTACGATGCCTCATCAGACAAACATGGCGGACGAATCACTTTTGAAGAAGCTGTCTGCAGAGACGCGGACGAAACTACGTGCAACTCAAATTCTGACATCTTTGCCCACCATAATCTCCGAGCTCTTGCAGAATGCTATCGACGCTGGAGCCTCACAGATTGATATAGGTGTCGACTGCGCCGAATGGAGCTGCTGGGTCATGGACAACGGATCGGGATTCACGAAAGATGGTTTGCATAAAATCGGACAGGATTCAGAGCGTGGGTGGTACAGTGAGTTATTCATTTCGATGTTTCTCTTCCGTTCCACCGGGTCAACACTCACTTTGCAGATTCTTCCAAAGCTTACAACCCTGCCTCACTGGAAACAGTTTCCACCTTTGGCTTCCGAGGAGAAGGTAGTGAATCGATGATAATGAAGCTCGCGACGCGCATTCATGTCTTACCCGTAGCTTTGGCTTCCATGGCGGATCTCTCTTGCATGGAGATTTCATCTCGTACGGCAAGATCTCGCGAAAGTTGGACCGTCATTGTCAAGGTATTTTTCCTCGGAATGCCTCCTATTGTGGCCGACGCGCGCTTTTCCAGGGTGGAAAGATTCTTTACACAGGTCCATCGATCCGTTGGCGAAGAGAATCTCCCGGAACCGTCGTATCGATCCGTGATGCATTCTTCAGCGTGCGTATCAGTCTCGGCTAAGACGCACGCGTGGTAACAATCGAACAGCTTCCAGTTCGCCGTCAGTCTCACCCTACGCCGAACAGGACCATTGAACTGATTCGGCAAGAAGTCGAGGCATACGCACTGGTATTCCCAAACATCTCCTTCTCATTTCAGGATGCGAACAAGACCAAAGGAAGTCATAACACCCACAAGTCGCATGTCCTCAAGATACCGACGGTGAGGGTGCGCCCATTTCCAATGCTTCACTTTCATCTCACGCTTCTATCCGATCAAGACTCGTTCCACTCTTGCGGCGTTCCGACATTTCTATGGCCGTGCGTTCACAGAGGAAAGTATATTTCTGTTTTAGCACTCTATCCGTGATTGTCATGGAACTTGCGTTCCCCAGTGCGTGGAAGAGATAGCCGCCACTTCCGGCCAACTTCATATCGAAGGATTTATCTCGCTTGTTGGAGCACATACAAAGGTAGAACATCTTGCGTTCCATGATCGAAGATTATCCCCTATCTGATGCTCCTCGGCCCGACAGTCATATCAATTCTTGTGTAAGTTGCATATGGTTAGACCCGATTCAGTCACATTATCCCTCGTCCAGATATCAATAGACACCCGGTATCATTCTGTGACCTTCACCGATTAATCGACAATCGCTTTGCTGCGAGCACGTTTGCGAAACATGTATGACGGACGTCTTCATTGGGAAGCCAGCTGAGATATTCTTGTCCTGCAGGCATATGATGAGGGAGGGGAGACGAGTTTGCGGCCGCGTCTGTTTCTTGTTCCGCGCCATAGGAGATGATCTCATTGGAATTTCCAGCCGCACGCCGGTCTCCCAGAAAAGGAGAGAAGAAGCCAGTTTACGTTCTGAATCTGGTCATTCCCGTGAAGCACATTGATAATTGCCTGGAACCCTCGAAATCAACGGTCGAACTGGATGTGTGCAACACTTGCTTCCTTCTCGGTCCACTACCGTGCTAACTTTTGTGCGCCTAGAATAAAAATGTTGTGACTTCTTTCTTATCTGCGACCATCCATTCATTCTTGGTTCATCACAATTTTGCACCCGATAGGGGGTGTGAAAACGCCGAGGACGTCAACCCGAGGAAGAAGCGAAAGGTTGTCCCAGAGGGTTCGGGTAATCTAAAGACGCCCTCGAACCCGGCCCGGTCCGAGTGTGGAACGCCCAACTTGTCTGACCATGTGGTACGTGCCTCGATTTATTTGCACAATTGTCGATCTATTTAGAAACACCAAGGGGAAGATGCTTGGAGCTGGTACACAGGGGACCGTCTGGGAAAACCCACCAACCGGCGAAACCTCCATCACCGATAGCCGTACAGGAAACTCCTATTGTTCAAGCGCCCGTTTTACCGTGGGCACGGAACCAATTGAGGGTCGCGCGAAAAGGCGAACAATCCAGACACCCCGACTGATAAACGATGAAAATGATCAAGATAAGAATAATACTGGTGGAGACCACATACCTAATTGGCTGCGGGAAGCTCTGCAGGTATGCTTCTTAACCCCAACACCGCGTGCTGGATCACGTCACTGAGACTACTGAAAGGCCAACGACGCCTTCGCGCTTAAAGAACCAAAGATATCCTCCCTCCCCCTAATTGTGAATCAGGATAGCGATTATCGGGGTTCTCAGCTTCACCACAGTTGTCACACGGGTTATCCCACACACCGGGCGATCTCGAGCCGGTGCCTTCGGTCTGACTCGTCTGGTTTTGCCGCGTCTCAAATACGTTTCCGGAAGGATGATTTACGGAAGGCACGGATTATCAGTCAAGTGGACTGCAAGTTTATTGCCTGTGTTGTGGGCCTGGACCACGATGATTCTTCGGGTGCAGAGAAGGACGATGGGGCATGCAAGGATGAGCCTCCGGCGGATGGGAAAATGCTCATCCTAATCGATCAACATGCTGCGGATGAACGTGTGCGTGTCGAACGATTTTTGAAGTCGATTTGTCGTGGCTTTCTTAGCCACCAGGAAGGAAGCGGGGGCGTGGAGACAAAACAATTGTCTCCTCCGGTACCTGTCTTACTTACCAGGCATGAAGCTTCTCGTCTTGCGGAGCTCTCGGATTTCCAGAAGGCATTCGAATCGTGGGGTTTCCGATTCTCTGGACTCGAGGAAACTCCGTCAGGGCCAGAGCATGAAACAGAACCTGATGGTGGCTACATCCAAGTCTTTGTGAGCGCCATTCCCGAAATCGTGAGCGAGAAGGTGCGTGGAGACGGGATGGGAGCTGTAAAGATGCGCTGAGATCGAGCCATAGCTATTATTGGGTCAGGGGATGCAGGAACTCATCAAGGGATATATTGGTGCATTGGAGAGTCAGGGATTTGAACCACGTGAACCATCATCTCAGCATGATCATGCAAGTTCAGACGAGGAGACGCAATGGCTCAAGGCCCTACGCTGGTGTCCACGTGAACTCCTCGACCTGATCAACTCAAAGGCTTGTCGAGGTTCGTGAACGACTTTTCACTATGCATGGAGACTCAGCAACTTGCCAGGTGCAATCATGTTCAACGACCCATTGAACACTGAACAATGCGAGCGATTGGTAAAACAACTATCAGCAACTGTTTTTCCGTTCCAGTGTGCCCATGGGAGGTAAGCGTTCCGTATATTCGTCCTCTCGAAGCATTTATTTTCCGCTCTCCTTCAGGCCATCCCTGGTGCCTTTGGCATGCCTCGCCCCAAAGAGCGGAGGAACTAAAGAAACGAGGTTAGAATGGGGAAACGTAGCTACCCTCTGACGTTGCTCCGCCCCACGTTCTTTCTGTTGATGACTGCGAGGACACGTCGAGCCAGATGTTGATGTTTGAGACGAAGATCCGACGATGCTGAGAGGTCGCGTGACGTCAAGCCGAGTCGGGCCAAGGCACGTAGAAGTCAACGTCATGTGGCGTAGTGTATAAAGAGGCGCACGTCGCTTTCGATTCTTCTTGACCTCCCTCCCCTTATTGTATCATTATCTGTCGTTTGGACATACCCAATAAATTGATATTCATCGACCAACTCCACCCTTCCTCCGCTATGCCGAAGAACGTCACCAAGGTCGTGTACAAGCCGGACACGCAATCCACAGACGAGTACATGCTCATCGTCAATCCCGCCGAGGTAATGTACTGTGTTTCAATGCTCGATGGCGATCTCTAACGTGTGTAATGCTGTAGTTCAAGAAATGGAAGTCTGGAGGTGAGCCACTCTTTCTACAGGGGTTATCGAAACACATCACTGATTTCATCCCTTTCAAGACACGTAAATCTACACGTTTATTTATGAGTGTCATTGACCGATTGCTCGTCGCCCCCGTAGGACGATCCCTCTCGCGGAGGTTGTCGATTGTATGTGACATGAACCCTATGCAAGCTTCGATGGGATTGCTTATCCTATGTTCAGCATTCGAGATATTCTATTCTCCTCAAGGTTCTCAAGGGTATCTTGGCCGTCCTTCTAGGCAGCAACTTGAAAACACCTTTGGAACGTCCAGGGATGTCGAGGTTGTTAAAGTACTTTTGCAGAGGGGGAAAGAACAATCCGGTGAAGGGTTCCATTCGGCGGGATCCTTTAGTTTGAACGCTACGAGAGGAAGCGCCACTCTGGACAACAAGGGAAAGGGTTTGTCGGGCATCTGAGCTCCACACCTCCAACACCTTTCAAGGAAAACATGTATAGGCAATGTATTACTAGTGTACACAGATTACGCATCCTCGAATCCAGCTAATAAACCTGTTCAAGTGAACGTCTCTTCTAGGACTTCACGTGCAGTCTGGATATACGGCAACGAGAATGGGTTCCATCCTCTATCGCGTCTCTGCCAGGTTCGCACCCAACTTTCACGAACTCTTTGTTGGACGCGGCAGAACAGTGCGAATTTGAGATGTACACACGTAACCTCGCTCCTGGCAGCGTTATCTGAATTGGTGACGACGAGTGACTAGCGAAGCTACCCGCTGGCGTGGCAGTCAGTACGGTATACGCAAACGTCGCGCACGAGTCTGTAACCGAACCGAAATGCGGCGCGGCGTCACGAATGTCGTAGCCACAGTAGCCGGCGGAGATGCCCTGTGTCCAAACGTTAACGGCGTTCTCGTATCACCACAAGATGTCGTGCCAGGAGAGGCAAAGGAAAACTGGGGGGACGGTCCTCTTCATGGGGAATCCTTCCGTACCTCGTACACTTGACCACGAGGCCTGTAGGACGGGTGCAAAGAAATCGTTTCCTATTCGTTGTTGCCATCAGTGGTAGCTGTCAAAAAAAAAAAAAAAAGGAAAGCATCGTTAGCGTCTCAACATGTTGAAGAGGACCCGGTGCGCACGGGAACGCAAGTGGGATGTCACCCAAAGAAATTCACCGGTCCGGGCAAGACGTCTGCAAGTCCCTTCCCGAGCTCCTTTTCGTCGTGATATGCTGAAACTAGTGCATTTGCTTGATGGACAACAATCGTGTTTGGATTCGCAGCGAGGACTTGTGGGACCAGTCGGTTGATCTG
>JBBPUP010000017.1:62867-74296 GCA_038094735.1 Exsudoporus floridanus
AATAATATGAAATGGTGATCTGCGAAGTGGATGCGATTCGAAAAAGGTGGAAAGATGGTTTGAGAATGAGGATTGGGATGTCAAACATGTCATGGTGGAGGTGGTAAGTACAGATATATATAGAATGTGCAGATGGTTTGCTGTAGATGCTTCATGCTTGTTGAAAAATATTGAGCGACTTTAATAATTCAGCCCGTTAACCGGCCCTGGCGGCCTCTACAGTGGAAGATGAAGGCGACAAAGCCCGATGCGGGAAATGCTGGGTGTGACCATGAGCCAGGGGGGCATCTGAGCTCTGATGATCGGGTATCATAGAATGCGAGGATGGAAGAGTGCTCGACTGATCAGGAGGGGACGACAATGGAAGTCCAAAGGGGGAAAAACCCCCTCCGGTGCCGCTGAGAGAAATGCCAAATGCATGAGACCCACGGGGAAGAGTTGTTCCGTTTGTTGGAGAAGAAGGTACCATATTAAAGCTACCCGAAGGTGGTGGAGGGGAGACAAACCTCGGCGGCGGTGGTGAGCGTGCATATCCTCCAAAGGCAGAAGGTGGCGGTGAAGTTGTAGTTGAATTGTCGCGCCTGGTGTTTATGACGCCGGAGTCGCCGTCGAAACCTTGGCGGAACTGAAACCCGTCCGCCTGGAAAGGAGAAGCAACACTGGAGTGAACACTGCCCTGCTGTTGCAACGACGTAGTGCCTGCAGTGGTTGGAGTGCGTACGCCCAAGGGGTTCTTGCTGTAAGACAAGCGGATTCCACCATTCTTGACCAGGCCACCGAGGGCATTTCCGTAAAGCTCGTTCAAAGCCTTGGTAGCGTAGTGGACATCCTCAAACTGACAGGTGCAAATCGTGAGTGTTAAACGCAAGTGGAGAATACAGAAAAAGGTACCTCAACAAAACACATCGGTCCGTTGCTCTTCTGCCTGAAGCAGAGCTTTCGATACCCTGGCCGTCGAGAGAACAGTTCTCTGAGACTATCTTCGAGATAATTTGCGGGATACCCCGCACCAACAGGACTGGTGGGGAGATTTCCGACGTAGAGGGTGTTGATCGGAGGGTTCTGGTCAATGAGAGCATTCCTAGGGCCAACGCTCCCGGCAGTATTTGGTACACCGCTACTAGAAGAACTGGCGGCATTACCGCCTACGGAAGAGCTGGCTGCCGAGCTTGCATGCGAAGCAGGTGATGGCAACTGCGGTGAAGTATTCCCGGTGCTGACTTGCCCGCTGGTACTAACGGTGAGTGGTACGGGTCCACCGTCGTCGAGACCACCTGTACTTGACGTAGAGCTCGAAGGTGGTGCAGGTGGTCGACTAACCACTGGTTCATCAACAGCAGAAGCAAAGGCTTGCGTAGAGCGCAACATTCCCGATCGGTGAGGAGGAAGCATACCATCTTCGTCATTCAAAGAAGGCGAGAACGGTATATTGGGCTTCGGAGGCGAAGGATCATGGGGTGAGGAGGGCCTAGGAACGACCGAAGCTTTGCGAGTTCCGTAAAACGATGTGAGAGCAGAGTATGGGGAATCACGCTCGCGGGAGGAGGGTTGATCCCAAGGGCCAACCGCTTCACGTGACCCACTATCGTCCCTGCTAGAAGTCTGAGCTATAATCGTACTGAAACCACTTCCGACCATGGGATTGGGCCCCGAGCTTGCACCATCGCCAGAAGGAGAGAGAATGCTAGCTTGCAAGTTCCTGGAGAGAGTCGAGGTCGGGTGGAAGGCATCATAAACTGCGGAATTGCCCGACAACATTCGCACAGCTTCGCTCTGAACAGCTTTGAAATCCTTCCGCCTAAGCCTCTCCCGTTCTTCTTCGTCAGCAAGGGCACGTTCTCGCGCTCCGCGACCACCAATGCCCATCCCGAGGTTAAGGCCCACAAGCGCCTCACGTCTCCTCTCCCGGTCGCGATCACGGTCTCTTTCCCGTTCTTCCTCGCTACTGTCCCCGAGTCTTCCTTCCCGCCATCCGCTACTAAGGTTGTTGTAGCCAATTGCGCTCAGCGCATTAAGCTCCCTTTCGCGCGCAGCCAAAGAATCACCTCCACTAAGCGAGGCAAGAGCGTTCAAGTTCATACTGGAGTTGAGATTAAGACCGGCAGCAAGACCAGCGAGCGTGTCCGGCGTAACACCAAGACCACCCAATGCACTGAGGCCCCCGACACCACCATTTAACCCAGAAAGAGCGCTCAAGTTACTCCCAAGAGATACACTGCCGCCGCTTGAGCTGGTGCTGCCAATACCAACGCCGCGCTTTGTGTGGAGGTTTTTCTTCGCCATCTCTGCCTTTAACACAGCGCCTTTTTCGATGTCAACTCGACGACCCTGGAGCATATCCCTCGCATCCAGGGCTTCCTGCCGGGTACGGAACTTGGCAAAGCCAATTATCTGCTTGCGAGGAGGTTGACCACCCGGGCCCTGAAAATGACTTGGCTCATCGTTGAGTGGAACCGGGAGTGGCGGCCAAGAAGTAGTTGGGCCATCCCGCCCATTATCGACCACTACACCCCCTTGGTTGACGGTAACGATGTTATACGGGTCATTTGGGCCTGAATTAAAGTATGAAGAATATGAGGAGCTGCCGCGCAAGGGAAGCCCAGAAGGAGTGCCACCTGAAGACCCATAAGCGGTATACTCCTTGTTGGGGATCTTGAGAGTCGCGGCCTCGAAGCCGGAGGAAAACGTAAACATATTTTGAAACTCCCGTTCCTAACGATGAACGTAAGTGAAGATATACATTCAGAGAGCAACCTGGATTAGCGAACCTGCATGTCATCTGGGAAGCCAACTACAAAAATCGTAGATATTTCTTCCTGTTGACCACCTCCGCTTTGAGGTTCGGAAGCCGCATTTAACTGTATAGAGGCACCTAGACCCCGACCAGGACCTGCAGTTCCGCCACCGACTGCTCCACCGGTCTGGAGATGAGGACCGTATGGTGTCTGGCTCTGGAGGTGTATACCGTTCAAGTACGGTACCGGACCAGAGGAGTTGCTGTGGGACAGTGGATGGAAGGAATCATGCATTTGCGTTTTTGTAGTGTGCGACTGCAAAAATGGGTCTAGGGCAAATTGCTGGGAAGCCTTGCCAGCCAAGGGAGGACTACTCCCAAAGTCAATTCCTCGTGGCTCAAACCCAGAAGACCCTTGTTGGGACTGTTGGGAAAGCTGGTGCTGGATGCCTAATGGGTGACCAGAAAAGCTTTCGGAAGCGCTCGCAAAGGATTGAGAGGTAGCCGAGGACGCATTAACTTGTCGCATGCGGAAGGAACCCGGTGGATTTCCAGAACTAGAATGGGGTGTGTGCGAACCGTTGATTCCGTTATAGGCGCTGAATGACGATCTGAAGGGACCTGCTCCGAAATCACCAGGTGACTTGGTACCTTGAGGAGGACCTTTCGGTGAGAGACTGTCTGACTCTGAGAGATAGTCGGATAGGTGGAAGTTGTTACTGTTGTACATCGGATGACCCCCGCCCTGGGCGAACACTGACTCAGAAGTTGGATGTTGAAGGCTACTGTCAGCGTTCTGGGGCATTTGTGAAGAGCGATGCAAAATATCATTGTGGGTATGATTGTTGTTATAATCGATATTAGGCGGTGAATGGGAGCGGCCTGATGGAAGATGGAATTGAGTCTCGGGGGAAGCTGCACCCGAGTCCGCATTGGAAGCGGACTGCGACATGGCGAATGACTGCTGAAGGGGAAGGCGGAGAGGCTCTGCGTCTCCCTGAGCGTCGAGTGAGTCCAACAGGGAGCGATTGATGAGGTCTTCTTCAAGAGGCTGTAGCCGCGGAGTTGACGAGGTGGGAGCTGAGGGCGCCAGGGTGGAGAAACTGAGATATGGGAGAAGAATTACAAGTGGTTGAAGTTATGGGATAGACTAGTAATTGAACATCAACAGTCGGAGAGACCAACGCGGACGGTGAGAGTGTGTGGTGGGAGGTAGCGCAAATACGAGGGCCGCTGATATGGATACAATGGAAAGACAGAGGAAATGAAGATGGTGTGCGTGCTTAGAATGCTGTTTGACGGAACGGAAGCGCTACACGACGACGACGACGACGAGAATGGTGGTGGGCAACGGCAGACGACGTGCGCGACGCGTGGGATTGGATAAATAAAGGCTTGGTTGACACTGGATGGACGACGATGGACGACACCGGAGGACGAGGCGCACGACGAGAAGAGGTAAGCTAGACGTGCGACACGACGACGACGGGTGTTTGCTCGCTGCGGGTGTCGAACGGCGATCGAGTTGTCAAAGTGTGAAGGAGCAAAGGAAGCGCGCGGGGCCGACACAGAATGGACCAAAAAAAATCAACAAACGGCAATATTTGGGTCACACCAGTCACGCCGCTTCCCACGCACGGACCCTAACCTTAAGCTATTCCCACGCTCAAATTCTCCATTGTTCAGTGATAGATAGTTCATGGCGCTCAGTAGAGAGCTTGAGTGTGCATCCGGGGTGGCGGGTATCTCCACGAGTCCCAGATGTCGTGTCGAGTGGAGTAGCGGATGTTGGACCGAAAAAGAGAGTCGAGTGCAGTTGCAGTGTGGAATGACCTGAAGCAAAAAGCGAAAGCCAGGAAGGACGGATGTCTGGAACAAGATGGGTGGTCTCGAGACCCCCCAAGTTGTCAATTCGGTGACGACAAAATATCACGGTTCCTCACGGCTGCGTTTTTGGTGGATTGGCAGAGGTCACATCACTCGCGACTAGCGCTTTTGTACCTTCGCTGCGCCATCGATAATGGGGGTTTCACGTTTGTCTGGCATGGCGGACTTGCATGGCGTCATAATATATTCCACCCATTTTGCGAACCACTGCCACAGGCCTAGCCATCCCGAGACCTGCCTTGCGACCAGTACTAAGTTAACCTACACAGTTCAGAACACAGGTATGACTTTCTCGAGAAAGTCTTTTAGGTCCTCCAGTTCCCCATCACTTATAGAGTGGGCCAAGCCGCTATACGTCACGAAACAAAGACCAGGTGAACCCAGTTCTTCTCTTCCCAGTTTGCGCACAGACATCTCGGCCACCAGCATCTCTGCGCAGATGCGTCCGTATTGATATGCGACCATCGTGTCCTCTTCACCGTGCGCCCAGAAGATGGGTGTTTCCGAGGCATACGGACTTGCGAGCTAACAATGATTGCAGGTCAAATGACCACCCTACTCCAGGCAAATCCATACACTCACCGACTTAAACTTTGACTTCAAAGGTATCCTTCCGCTCAGAGGTGCAATACCCGCAAGCTTCCAACCATCCTCCTTCGGCCGACCTCTGGTTTCCCCCCCAGAGAGCGCGGCAAGTAACGTCATTCCTGCGCCTTGAGAAAAACCCATAAGGACTATGCGGGAAGATGGGATCCCGGCGTCCACTTCTTGCTGGATTAATTTATCCAAGTACCAGACTGTTTCAAGCATTCCAGATTCGTCATCCGTTGGATCGCCCTTTAGATCGAAAGTAGCCAAATCATACCAAGCCCGCATTACTTGTCCACCGTGAACCGTGATGGGACGGAGGGGTCTGATACAATATCAGCTTCACTGCTTGTATCCGGCAGGGGAGATGAAATATCCTCACGCATTTGGTAGTATCCATTTCACCCAAGGAAAGCGCTCGCGAAACCTAGGGTCGAAAAGAGACTTCCATTCCTCTGCTTCTCCACCAAGGCCCTGGAGGATGTTGGGATGTGTTAGCCTACTCCGCTCATTATTATAAGTTTCTGGCCGTACGTGGAGGGCAATGATGGTAGCACTGTGACCCGCTACTGCTGGTATGACGATTACCTCTGGGCTAGTCATGCGACCGTCTTTTCTGCTTTAGCTCGAGACGAGGTGTATGGTTTACGCAGGATATGGAAGGGCCGCCCGCAATCTCACATGATACCCTTTAAATAAAACGACCAACGGCCATCTCTCCGAATAAGTCTGCAATAACCGTGGTTATTCGGAGCGGCTAGCGCACATGCCGGAGAGATGTAATAGGTTACAACTTGTTCTCGACTCTACCGTAAATCCACAGGAGGGAGTTCCGACCAACACCTTGCTTCATTGAAGGTATACTCGAGTCCACTGCCATATTGAACAGCCGCCGCAGATGGCAACTAAGTGTCAACACCGTAAAAAAGTTCAAGACTGTGTTCGAACCGGGAGGACTGATAGACAATCCAATGGACTAAATAAATGAGGTAGAACAAGTAAGGTACATTATGCAAGATGATCAATGACCATCCATATGCAAAGGGTATCAGCAAATAGTAAACAGTCGCATATTTACATATTTAACACGGGACAAAGACACGGAATACGTTCTGAAGACTCATGCATACCATGAGTGTTTCAGAACCTGGTCCAACGTCTCACCGAACGCTCACCTATACATGTCCCAAAACTCGCAGTCGACTATCAGAACCTCATACAGCTTGTAGCCCTCTCAACTGTGCCCCGAGTAGAAACAAACAAGCGATCAAGCCGGTGACCCAGAAGACCGCTCCAATAAACCTCCACCTAGCTCTCAGCATTGCTGCCTCAATGGAATAGGGTGAATTTGGATCATAGTACGGCAACAGTCCAAGAGTTGGCTGAGACTGCATAAGCGGTGTGGGCCCAAAAGATGATGGGGGTGCAAACTGGGGGCCAGAATTCGAGCTGAACAGGGACTGGTCCCTGCTAGGGTAGTGTCCAGGTATCGCGTTCGCCAGCGAATGTTGGGATGAGGGTGAGCTGTGCTGATTGGGTACATGTATCGAATATTCAGGTGGGGGGGTGTCGGGGTTTTCGCTATGCTGCGATTCCGAGTAATGTGTATGCGACGACATCGCCAGTCGAGCGTCGATGGTCTTCGTGAAATGGAAAGGTGAAGCTGAGACGTTAACACAGGGATTTCAGGTGCGAAGCCAGTGGTGGGTGCACATACGAAGTACTGACGGTTTAATTAGAGAGGGTGCTTAAAAGGGCATGCGCGTCGCAACCATCACTGATCTGACCACAATACGTACTATTATGACTGATAAGATTCTATCTAGTGTATAGTGCATGTGTTGATCCATGATAGTTTGGGCTGTAATTTACTGGTCTATGCCCTCAAACTACGTTACAGGGTAGCACCTTGAACAGTATATTCTGAAAAGTAAGGTATGGTACACGTAGAAGGTAACACAATGATTTAAATGTCCGTGAAGTACGGAAGAGTACGATGCACGTATATTGTAGGATCGGACGAATATTGTCATCCAATCATCTGGTAAATTGGGCATCTCCGAGATTGTCGAGCGATAACAACGCACAGCCCTCAGTATGGGCGAAGGTGCCAGACAGATTCTCGGGATGCGGAGGGTTCCTGCGATGGTCTGAGACCGGGTGATAGAACACCCCAGGGGCGAGTGATTGTCCAGAATTCTGCAAAGGTTCCAGGAAGGACAGGTTGGTCGGAGGGACTGACCCTGATGGCCATTGTGATATCGTAGGATTTCGGGTGTGCGCAATACTAGAAATCGTAGTCATGTTTGAATCGTGATTCCAAGAAGAGTTAATGTCAACACTTTGTTGCGATAAAGGTATTGTAAAGCAATAGGAGGGGGGTGGTGGCGTCGTTGCGATGAACTTGGCTTGGTCATCGGCTTGGAATGGCTGGAACAGACAATCACTGCCAGATAGTGACAAGGTGTTAGGCTGAGTATGAGCGTTGGCAAACTGCCACTCAGGAATCGAGTGCGGGGGTATAGCATGCTGTGGCTGTCCTCTCGGAACGTGACTCCTGTAGGAAGGACCAGTTTGGGGCTGGATGCTGGACGAAGTGTGATCCGTATCCCAGAGAGTATAGTCGTTCCCGAACGAGCCACAATCACTCTGAATCGAGATTCCGTGTTGTAGGGTAGGAGGATGTAATAGAGGTTCCGAAGCATGACGTTGTATGTGCGATTGCCTAGATCGCTGCCTTCGAAGCAACGTTGTACTAAAGTATGTCGAGTTCTGTGGTGGTAGATATCCGTCGCTCCCGTGCAGCATCTCGGGACTACCGTGAGGGTGACTTGATGAGCAATGGCCAGATCGAGGTGTACGTGTCTCAGGCGGAGATGTCAGCTCAGTTACATCCAGTTGGGCAGCTGACGGGGATGAAGGGAAAGTGCTGTAAAGTTGGCCTGATTCAGAATTTGTATCTTCCACTTCGTCTTCCTCCGTGAGCGTCGCCTCGAACTGGGTGGGTGAAGCGAGCGCTGGCCCCATCTCAGACATTCCATCAGCGCTGAACACGCGTGTAGAGAATGGGCTAGGGCCATGAGGAGCACGATAACCTGACCACCGTTGTCCCCATATCGGGAGCTTAAGATTGATGTTAGCACTCCAATGTGACCTAGTTCGGCGATGACTTACACATTCCGGCGGGACATCACGTAGTTCATTGCCAACTACTCTCCCACAAATCATGAAGGTGATAGAAGTGTGGTGGGTTGAGGAAGCGTGCTGTGTCCCTTCGGTCAACAGGAAGGTCAGTCACATCTGTAAGAGATTATAAAGGACAACTCGGTAGCACAACGTGTTGGCTACTACCGGGGAGAGCATGAACAGCCTCAGCGTACGCCAGTCTACGTTATTTTCGTCATTAGGACCTGCCATAACATTAAGAAAACGTGGCTGTCGATGTCACAGAAAAAATAGTCATACGCTCGCCGCTCGGTGATAGTATAGAAGTGGATTCGTGTCATTGCAGTGCCAGGACTGACACCATTCGGGTAAAATTCTTAATGACCAAATGCTGCTGTACAAGACGGGTAGGGTGGTGCTAACTGGCCAGTTGAAGATGACTTACATGAGTGTCTCTCAGGTTTGTGGACGCGCTTCGTCGAAAATCCCGACTCTGCTGTGCGAATGCGCGAAAAAAAATACACACTGAGATGGGCGTATGCGCAGCCTGTCGGCCTCGAGGGAACCTCGCGCTCTGTGGCAGTGTAGAAGTCATGAAGTCTGGTCACCTCGCTCAAGCGTCGGTGACCATTCGGTTCACTGCAGAACCGCCTCCAATGATCACCTACCAGGCACTGCTACGCCAGGTCGTATGCAATGAGGCAAAGGTGAGGTGTCTCGTAGATTTCTGGAAACCTACTGAAGCCGGATGAATTGTGTCAGAGGAACCAGGGCGACGTACGTACTACAGAGTGGCTGTGTCGGCATCGGACATTCACACCGACAGAAAAACACTGGTCGTAAGTTGTAACGGTTGGCATGGGGGTAAAGACGATCATGGAATATCTGTTTGCAATCCGATAGCAGTGATGCGACTAATATACAGTGAACATCTTAAAACGCGTGGTAGACGTTTCGAGCTAGTTCTACGCCCTTCCTTTCAGAGTTCCAGACTGGGAAGAGGATGTGCTAGAGCTTTTAACGACGCCCTGTGGCCCACCGCGCACAGCTTGACGGGACACGATTGTTGGCTTCCTCCCTTTAAGAGTCGTCGTAACGGATCCTGTTCTGGTTCGGGCTGTCGCTGGAGGCACGGTTGCAACAAGACTACCGCGGGCTGCAACGCTCCTTGATGGCAAGGGTGCTTTGCGTGCCTCGCCCACCCCCCTTGCCGTGGGGCGGAGGGTGGGTCTACGCTTCACAGGGTCCAACACTTTCTGCCTCTTGCTTTTGGTGCTACCATCATCGTCGTCAATCTCTCCTTCATCTTCGTCTTCACTCGTGCTTGATTGTAGAGAATCGTGGGAGATGGGAGGTGTAGGTCTTCCACGCAGGGTAGCGTTTCGGAAGTGAGATGTTGGGAACGCATTCCGTGGGTTTCCTTGAAAAGCTCCATGAGCGCGCTTTCGGCCAGCTAAAGACGATGACCTAGAACTTGAAGAGTCTGACGGTGTCTTCGTCCGCAAAGAGGATGCGTTATCGGCGGTTGTGGCAGCATTAGTCAAGCTATCGACGGAAGAATATGCACCGGATAGGATGGCTGTTGGGGAACGATGAGGAGTTCTCAACGACGCGCTGAAGTCATCTTCGCTTAGACCTGTCTCACTACTACACATGCTATCATCAAGAGAAGTATCTTCATCTGGTTGTCGGGTAGCACCGGAACTTTCTTGATAGCTGTTAACCCCGGGAGGTATTTTGTTGTTGTTGCTTGAGCAGTGCACGGGGCCGGGGTGTCTCTCGCGCTGCCCCTCAAGCATCTCGCCAAAATCCTGTTTGTCTTCAGGAATAGGGGGGTATGCAGACTCGGAAACAGGACGGTGGTCATCGCCTGGCCCCGTGGCGACCGAACTAGGGAGGGAGGCCGATGCAGGTAGGGGTGTGGGTGGGTATGCAGATGGGAATGCCGGGTATGTCCTCCACTCGGGTGAGTGGTACTCTGGAGCGGTCACAGGCAGACCAGGGATAGAGACGGGCATCTCCTGGCCGGCTGTGGGGTAGGCAGAAGCAGGGGGATACCATATTTGGTGTCCATTGCGCCTAGATGCGATCCGAGAATATCGAGGCGGGTTCTGGGATGGATGTTCGCTATACGCAGGGAGTGATGCAGTGGAAGCAGATCTCGAGTGTCGGTCACGAGAAGCGCTTGGATCGACAAGATTATATACGGACGGACGGCCGCTCAAGCGTTGATTATCAGAAACGCTGCGGACGGTGTAACGCTGATTTTTCACGCGTGAAGTCTGCAAAGTGCCGCCGTGGTCAGCAAGAATTGGAACACTGGAGTGACTGCTCGTGCGTGTTGAGTTTCCCGAGTCGGCCGAGCTAATGGGGGCGCCGGAGGACGACTCGACAGGCTCTTCTTCCGATTCTCCAGCGCCCCAAGGAAACCAAGCCGACGAAAGGATGTAGTCCAATGGAACTTGCAAAAGGGCGAAAAAGAAATCCCCTATCTCACGTGCGAGCTCCAACGTTGGATCCACGACTGCAGCGTAAGGCTTGACGAGAGGACGAAGAACATGAAGAAACAGCGGTTCTGCGCCCTATAGCCACGTTAACTCCAACAACAAAAGAATATGCCCCAACTTCTACGCACTTTAGCACGAGTCAGCACAAGAAAAAGTAGAAATGCTGATTTGAGTTCGCTGTAAAAGGGGAGGAAAATACCAACGACCCGGTCAAAGGTTCTCTCATATACCGCGTAACAGCACTACAGAATCAGGTGAGACCTCGACTTCAGTAATCCATCCATTGTGCATTACCCAGACGACCCAAATAGCCAAACAACCTTTAAGATCCCTCTTCCTCTGGGTTGTGGCGCGGACACTCGGTTTTCCACTCCGCCGTGCAGATGGGGGAAGTGGCTTTAAAGTCTTGAATGTTTCGTAGACATTCAAGAAAACGACAAAGAACCGGAGGGCTGGCACGACCAAGGGCATATCGAAAGGCGTTTAGCAAAGGATGGGTATGCAACAGGCCAGATGGAATGCGTGTCGACAATAGTATGCTCGAAGAA